>OVAX01000631.1:0-70829 GCA_900406405.1 Lepidium africanum
TTACAACGAATTAGCAACGAAAAAAGGCGTTGCAAATCTGTTTTTTTGTTGTAGTGGTTGACTACGTATGTCTATATATGTTTTTCTGTGTGTATTTTTGGCTTTTGTTGTTTGGATTTTTCTAATAAGCCGGGATGCCTATGGTCTTACCACGCATTTTCGTCCTAAAATTGTTTCTCATTCATCATATGTATACCCAATCTAGACGCTATGTATGATATCTTCGTTTTTTTTAAAGATAATCTTGTTTAATTACAAGATCACGCAAAATTTTTAAAATTTCAAGTCAAATAATCTCGCCTTTTATTGTTATCATGTTTTATAGGAATGATACAAACCAGGATATAAAGAAGAAGTGGTTTTCTCAAAAAAATAATTTCGAGTAACAAAAACACTGAACTAACTAAATCAACCAATACCTTGTGATTGTTTAGTGAAATCAAATATTTGGACAGTACTCTGAAATCTATATATATTCCCCACCAAACAAATTACTAGCATTAATTTAAACTGTGTATCAACAGAAAATTAATAGTTGATGATTTTTGTATATGATCTCAGAAGCAAAGAGTTATATACTAGACTACTAGGCAAAATATTCATACAACAAGATGGTCTGTATATAACTAAACATATTAATATCTACCTATTGGAGATTGGATTTGGACCACTTGGAACTCCATGTTCACTGCTATTGAGCATCTTCCCTTTCCGCCATGTCGTCATCGGCCTTCGAACTCTAAACCTCTCTTTTCTTCTCCCTTCCGGTGAAGTCACAGCCTCATTAGAGACATTATGTATATTGGAGCCAATCCGGTGAGTTTGATCAAGTGTTCTTTGATGGGTTTGAAGGATTAGAGAAAGGAAGAAGAAGAGAAGAAGTGAAATAATGATGTGAGGTGATCTCATCACACGTACGTTTATTTATACCAATATTATGATTACAAGCTTATATAATAATACAACAAAAAGAATAAAATAGGCTTCTCTTGAGAGGGTTATTCAGAGTTAAGGAGCTCTTGAAAGATCATGAAATGAGTTGTGCTTTTTTACTGTAAATTTACAGCTTGTGGAGAGAAAGAGAGAGTTGCGTGGAAAGTGTTAAAAGAAAAAGCAAAGATAGTACGATATTTTGTTTTTACTTTGTTTTTGGTGTGAACTTTGAGGATTGATTGAGACTCAAAAATCAAAGGGTTAACACAATATAAATACGGAAGTGACATCACTTTTCTATAAACACTCAATCTTTGATTCTTCTTGCAAAATATTTTTTAATTTATAGTATTAATTATAAGAATGGTAAAAAGATATTGTATTGGATTTGAGTCGGTAGCTAAAATGAAAGCTATTGACGACAAATCCTATCAACTGATATGGAGATGTCGGAGACAAATACAATCTGCCGATTATTGTTTTCTTTTTTTCATGAAAGAGTAACTTCTACTTAAGCAACAACAGTATTAAATAGAAAATCAACAACAATATTTAAAACAAAAGAAAAAGGAATAATAGAGGTGAAAGGAGAAAAGGAGAACGAGAAACTTTTTTAATGGAAAAATAGACAAAGAGTCTCTTCCATGACAAGATTTAACAATGTCATGTTCTTATTTGGACAATTTTCATGTTTTTTGGTCAAAAGATTTCGTTGGTCTTCCCCTATTATACTCTCCTAATTTAGGTAGAAATCAAATCAATGAGATTGACCAGAAAAAAAGGCTTATATTTACTCAACTAATATTTTAAAAATTATTGTTGTTTACCAAATTATCTACATTTATTTATACCAATTCTCTGCACAGTAATTGTGATTTGGGCAGTCTTGGTGAAAAAAACCTGCAATTTTGCAAGTAGATATCGGAGTTTTCAAACGATTTTGCAAGAAAATCTCATAGTTAGACTAATCAAATTAGAACTCTCTTTTCAATAATATATTTCACAAATAAAAACAAATAATATATGGAAAACTAGTCAGGGATGTTTAATCCTAGTTTCACATTGGTTTCGTTGTGGAGTAATCAGATAAAGAGCAGTATTAAACCGATATTTCTTTCTATTATAAGAATCCAACCACTTTTGAAATTACTTAAACATTGTTTTGCAACAATAATTTGAACTCGATTTAATTTTCATTTATTGGTTTGGTACGATTCACCTCTAACTCATAAGCGCAGAACCAAGAAGATTGTTGATCACGAGTTCACGACCATGTTCTATATCACTTAAATGTTTTGTTCAAATTAACTCAAAGTTGAGTTATATTGATAAAAATTTATAATAGAGTCTACACGATTTTTTAATTCTAAAAGATAGAGTTGAGGAGATTCTGTAATTGTCATAGTCATTAAAACTTCCTATAAATCATGTTTAAATAAACTCCCTTTAGTTAACTTATCAAAAACAAAATGATATGCCAGAAAATATTAAAGACATGGTTGTAGTCGTGTCACATTGTCCTATATGTGTAAGTGTCTGACTATGTATAATCAAAATATGAGTGCTAGGGATTATAGAACAAATTTATATCAAAAAAATGTAAGTGCTAGACTTGTGTAATATATAACTGTGCTCTTTATAGTAAAATTCATAGCATGATACTTAATAGATATCATATCATTATAGTATTAATATTTTAAATATATTTTATTTTAAAATGCTCATATGAGTATCTGTCAAAAAGTTTAAGAATTTGTGAACAGTTTCTTGTGTGTTAACGATGAAGGTAGAGCCTTCTATACAAAGGATTTAACCTAGTACACACAAATGTAGAAGACCAAACTATAGAATCTTACTAATTACATATGATAGGTTTGTGAGGCCTACTAGAGCCTAATACATAGGTTTGTGAGGCCTACTGGAGTCCATTACTAAGCCCAACAAACTCATACATGGTACCCGTCTTATACTTTTTAAGTACTCTAAGCAAAATACGAAAAAATTATTTATCTATACTATATTTTAAAAAACTTAATTTTTTTTTCTAGTAAGACATGATTTAAAAAAACCAAAAATTATAAAATGATCCAAATTTAGTAATTAACTATGTTTAAAAAAAAATTTTGGTACTTTTTCTTAAACTTGGGCCCTATTATTCCATTATTAGTTAGTTTAGAATATTTTTGGGTTTTTTTTTTAATTTGGAACCTTTTATAGAAAATAAATTTTTGGACCTTTTTGAATCATGAACCGTAGGTAAATGCCTATGCTACCACCCCCTAGAGACGAACCTGATGGTAACACGTGTAACAATGTGAGATTGGATACTCTTCAAAATATCAATATTATATTTCAAACAAAGTAATAGTATTTATTTTTATTTTTATATTCTGATTAATTAATAATACATATAATATAAAATTATGCATAAAACTTGATTTATAGCTAGTTTAATCTTATAGTTTCTATATAAATCAAAATTTCAAAAATATGACATATAAACTATTTATATAATTAAACCAATTATATAGTGATATATGTCCAATTTAGATATGAGAAACTCATGGTGGAATTACTTAAATGAGATATATATGGTTGTGTATCACACAAGTCCAAGCAATCCTTATAAGTTATGGCATGCTTATTATCCCTTAATATACTCGGAATCGAGATAGCAACGAAATGTGCATATGGTATCAAGATGTTGTCAACCTCCAAGGGCTGTCTAATTTTTATCTCTTATCTTGAAGACTATACCATATTGAAGAATAATTTTAGATTGTTTTCTCTTTATATTGTACCTTTGTTTTTGAATCACCAAACGGATTCTCTTTTCCGTTATGTTATGTCTGTGTGTATTCATTTGACTTTTGTAAACATTTCTCCATTTGAGTGGAATTTTAACTAATGAAATTTGAAGTTCAAGAAAATAATAATAAAATAGTTCATCCAAATATTAATTTAGTTCGATAGAATCTATATATTACACGTTAAAATCTAAAACTATACCTAAACAAAACACATAATTGTAAAAAAAAAAATCATATTAAAAATCAAAAAGTGTATCAAACTAATCATTTATTTTTCATCGTCAAACTAATTTATTAAAGAAGGGAATAAAAACCCAGAGTAAACAATGTAATAAGTTAATTAGAAAAGTAATTAAGTATAAAGGACCCTACTTGACAACGGCTAATTCACCCAACGGCTCCTTTGGACTCTCCGCTTTCAGAGCTATAAACTACTAATCAATAAAGTTCATTGATGATCTCTATTGACCCGTTGATCAATTCCATCTCCCTAAACACTTTCCAAAAATCATTTTTAATTCTCCTAAAAAGAGCAATTCCTGCATCTCCCCTATAAAAACACCTTAGAAGCTTCCTCGAGACCCTAAACATACTTTGTTGTCCTCCGAATCTTTCTTCCTCTGTTTTTTACACTCTGTTTTTATATACTTTCTTTTCCGACACGTTTCCAAGTTTAGAGGATAGACACAGACCAATTCTATGGCTCTCCTGGTCGATTCATCTAAATTTAGATAAAACAAAACACTTGTTCTACTGATTTTCTGTTTCTTTCATCGTTACCTTGTCGTTCGGGTCTATCACCACTCGGTACTCTGTTTTTAACTGAAACCCCGAGAGAATTTAGTATTTTCAATAATTAAAAACAATTTATTAGGATCGATTTTCTTTCTCAAAGATGGGTCTTCGTCTTTGTGATCGTTGATTTTTGTACATAAAAATGGCGTCTTCTCAGGTAGAGTTCGTCTCGCTACGATCTAGCTTCGGATGTATTCTTCGAGATCGTAACCAACGGCACAACGGCAACGACGCCGTTTTCCAGAAGAATCCGAAAGCTCAAGTGAAAACTGCTCCTGCGGCGATCTCCGATGAGAATGCCCAGAACAGAGTTGATTCTTTGATCGGAAACAAGCCGAAAAAGAATAATAGCCGTGTTGGATCATCGGAGAGACCATTGACCAGGAAAGTAAGAAAAGTTTCTGACAGCGAGAAGCAGTCCACGAGAGAGAAATCGAAGAGAGCTTCTTCTCTTGTGCAGATATGGGAGGCGAGGCTGAATCGATCCAACGGCAGAAACTTGACGATCCATGGCCAATCAACAGAGAACACTTCAGAAGCAAGCGTTGAAGAATCAGACGTTTCGGCTCCATTCATTGATGGCGAATCGGAATCGGATAATGAATTGAAGAATCCTAATCGACAGGTTGATATTGAATCTGGGATTCTCAATACAGCTTCTGATTCCAGAGAGAATAAATGCGGTGGAGTCGCTGAAATTATCCGGAGATTGTGTAACGACCTGAAGCTAACAAGAGCCGGTGATAATGACGGTGCCGTTGAAACCCCGACGTCGGAGACTACCAGTTTTCCGGTGCTTACTTGTTCACCGCGACTTCGTAAAAGAGAAGCGCTCGCCGATTTGCTTGTGCGGCAGGAACGTGATCGTCACCGCGAATTGGAGTCGCTTCTTGAACGCAACGCAGTTTCTAAGTTTTCTCAACGTGGTCGCCTCCAGGTACTTGCATTTTTGAGAATCCGCCCAACATTTCAAAAAATTGATCCCAGTTTCCGTATTAAAATCGCAATCTCTCGCTTTTCCTTGTTTCACAGTCAATGTTGCGGCTAAGGAGTCTCAAACGTAGCTTAGTGATACAAGATCGTCATCGTGGTAGCACGATAGGCGATTTGAATAGCTTCGAACCTGGTTCTACGGTTCTCCAGCTGAGGTATATGCTCAACAACCTCTGTTCTACTGTTCTTCGATTTAATATACTTATTTTTTTTCATGTCCTCAGTATTTATATCGTGACGCAGAGAAAAATTCTGGCAAAACGTAGCAAACGCGGCCACTGAAGCTGTACGGAGGAAGGGACAGCAATCCACCGTAGGAACAGAGAGCTTGCAGTCAAAAGATATGCTTCCAAAAACTTGTTCCACTGAGTGGTTAAGCCCTCAAATGTCGAAGAATGAACCTGAATCAAGGATGAGTGACCTTCAGCTAAAAGAAACTATAGCAGCAGAACCGCGAAAACTGGAAAATGAGGAAGCCAGAAAGGTAGGAAGTGGTTCACAGGGAACTCGCGGATCACCGTTCCTTGAGGAACAAGAAAAGCCGTTCCTTAACGAATGGGAGGAGCAAGAGGAGTATGAGTATGAACAGTCTCATTACGGAGACATGAGCTACGATTGGTTTACAGAAATATCTCGGCCTCGGACTTATTGGGAAGAACTGAGGGAATCAAGGTATCAGGAAGTGATGAACACTAGATCTGACAAAGAGGATATACGCAGACTTCTCGAGAGGTAAAACCAATTCAAAGAAACTTTCTTTCTTTAATTCAAAAAACCTCTTTAAAGATTCTTGAATCAGTTCTATGGATCATACAGAAGAACAGTTTCGAGTTTCCTTCAGAGCGGACTGCGAGAGAAGATCGAAAAGTTCATGAAGTTTCGTGCACAGACAAATTCGGCTCAGCAGATTGAAGACGCAAGTACAGAAGAAGAGAAATGTGAGATAGGCAAAAAAGAAGATGAAGACAGAGATGACTCAAGCCAATCCATATCGCCGATATTTGCACAGTCTCCGGGAGGATCATGGAGTTCTCAGGACATAGGAGTTACTTCCACACCTGTGCGGAGTACTAATTCCAAAGTGAGCCACATCCTTTCTTGTTGAAATGTCGCAATCAGTTTTGGTGGGACTTGCATTTGTATTTAACAGCTGATAATGTTTCAGGAGATGGACCTTATAAGCGATATGAGATCACAGATTTTACAGCTCCAACTAGAAATGTCTGAGCTACGAGACTCTGTTAAAACGTGTTTGGAAGCTAACGCCAGCCTTCAAAAGTCCATTCACCGAGAAAATCTCCTAAAACGAAAATGCTGTCTTTGTAACGAAACGCAGATTGAAGCACTTCTATACAGGTAAAAAAATCATTTATCTCAAAAACGTTTCAGTTAAGCTTTTCCGGTTTAGTTCGGTCGGGCTTAAAGAATTTCAATTACGTTTCATTTCTGCAGGTGCGGCCACATGTGCACATGCCTGAGATGCGCAAACGAATTACAATGTAATAGCGGGAAATGCCCAATTTGCCGTGCCAAGATTCTAGACGTTGTTCGCGTTTTCTTCGATTCAAGAACCTCAAACTAATAAGGAACCAACTGTGCAAAACGCTAACGATATATCACTTAACTATACACACATTTTGTTTTTTTGTTCTCCTGTTAGCTTTAACTGAAGCACGTTTACGTTTTGGATCCACGTCCAAGATTCATATCTATGCTCGTTATAGGTGAATCTACAGTAATATTTTCTTCTTGTAAAGATACTCTGCATATCCTTTCACTTTCCTTCCTGAAAGTTTAGCGGCATAAGATTTGTGGATTGTACGAGGTTTGTATATTTTAAGTATGTACCAATCTTAAAGCAATTTCGATATAACTTGTCCAGTTTTTATTCCTAATGGACGATAAAGCCCAGAATAGAGCAAAACAAAACAGAACATATTTATGTTTGAAGCAAAGAGAGGCGTTTTGGAATGCTCAAGTTTTTCATCTATTTTAATACACACAGAGTCAAATATAAAAAGACGACAAACATTCTCTCCGTTGATATGTACAGACTGATCTCTCGTAGATACGATCGTTGGTTATTGTAAAATCTCAGTGCTCTGTTTTTGATGTGTTTCACGCGTTCTGTGCCGCTAAGAACGTATTGAAGTCATCTCTAGCTTTCAGCAGCCGTGGTGTGATACATGATCGCGGAGAATTTGGACAAGAAACCGAGGTTGTGGTTGAGAATCTGACACGGCGTTGAGGTGAAGACTCAGCCGAAACCCTTTGTTGTCTTCCCGACTGAGAACTACTTGTTTTTAGAACGCTTCTCAAAGCTTGACTTCCTGTTTCCTTTTCAAATAAAAAACCAGAACTAACCGGTTCTTCCACATCTCCAAAGCCACCTTTGAACATCTCCACCGGAAGATCGAAATACAGCCGGCCGTTTTCACGGGCTAGAGCTGTTGTTGAAGCCCATGAGCCACACTCAAATTTCTCGAGCGAGGCACGTATCGAGACAGTGGAATTTGAGAATGATGAAGCTTTGATCATTTTCTTCTTAATAGACTCATCGCTTTTTGGTGATCTTACAGGCTTTTGCTTGCCAAAGCTAGGGAGAGATATACAGAAGGCATTGCACTTAAATTCTTCTTCTTCTTGGTAGAAGTTTTTCTCAGGATACCGAGATTTTCTCAGAGAAAGCATGGATTCTTGGTAGCTAAGCTTCTTCCGTGACTTCATCATCGGCTCGGGAAGAACAGGAAGCGGCACGGCAGTGTCTCTTGGTGGAGACATAGCCAGAGGTAAGACCATTCTGAAGCTGTCGTCTTTGACCGATGCGCGAGAAGCAGTCATCTCGTTCTGCAGAGCTGCCTTCTTCACCAAGAAATTAAAATTAGAGTTAGGGTTTGGGTTTTCTCCGGGAAATACACTAAAACCCTGCCACTCTTCGTGACTCCATTTCTGGGTTAAACTATCTTCAAATACAATCAACGCTGGAGAAGACATAGCAATTCAGAAATCTAAGACAATGTTCGAGAAAAGGTGAGATCTTTAGGGTTTTTTTATGTATTGTTAAAAGAGATGATTTAGGGTTGGGTTAGAATTCTCCGAATATATATAAATGAGGAAGAAGTGGAACGCACGTCTATGGCGGCGTGGAGAAGTAGTGACTAACATGTTGAGCATCAGGGCGGTCTGAAGAAGAAGATACAGGATATATTTAAATACAGTAAATCAGTGTCCCCAGAATTTGACCACAATTAGGCTTCTTTTCAGTGTTAGGTACGTGTGTAACCGTGGATAATCATATCAATTGAAAGTTTTGACCAAAAAAAATTATTTGAGAACGATTTTCTACTTAGAATACAAAAGTAGTTTCCATTATTAGGTGTGATATTTTTATGATTTCAAATAGATATTATATAAATAGAATAGTTTAAAAGATTACCTAAACACATATCAATACAATGTTCATATATTTTTTTTAGCAAAACTTCACAGTTTTCAATATAAGAGTTTCGATAATTTTCAATTAGGGTATTGGACATTCTCGAAGGAGCAATTTGTAAAATTTATAGTCAATTTTACATTATCAATAACTAGACTTTTTTTTGAGAAGTTGGATCCATAAAACTCAATCTGTAACCAAAAATTTATCACGCGAAGTTATATACCTGAAATCGAATTTTATTGAATAAGAATGCTAATCGATATATAATAAAAGCCTCTAAGGCTATCCACGTAGGCAATTTTAACATTCTTTCTAAACTACCACGTCACATATTTAGCAACTTAAAATTTTTCCTTGCACAGCCACGTGAGCTTTTAACAAGTTCTGTTTTTTTTCTCTCTAACAGCATTTGCATCCCAAGGTTCTCACAAAATTCTCTTGAAAAAATATAAGAGTTGACGGTTTATTTCTACCCAAAATTTCGATACAGATCAACCTATACTTAAATTCTATGTCTAATTTCATCTAAAGTATATATGCAAGGTCTAGTTGCACCCAAAATTAGATAATGACTATCGAATTTCACACATAGTATACGCAATCGCTCTAATTGAACAAATTGCTGGATAATTACAGTTTTTTTGAAAACTGACAACTGATTATGATCTTAAATCATTAATTAACAGAATCTAAAATAATAAGGAAATATTCCGTCAACCCAAAAAATAATAATGAAAAAGATTAAAGAATTTTTTAAAATATTTTATTACGAGAGTGAACCTTGCAATGTAGATGCTATAAAATCCACACAACTCTTCAGCTACGCCTTCTTTAATGACTTCAAGGTTTTACGCTTTAGCTTTCTCCTCTATGGCGACGCAAGAGGGATTATTCCATTATAAGACTTCCCATCTTTTTATTACCGAAATTTGGACTGCTCAGATCTTCTATTTTATATGGTGTCTCAGATTGAGTAGTTGGAGATAAACAAAAAGAGGAATAAAGCCAAAAAGGTACGCTACTATGACAAAAAGTGAATTACGATGGCAGAAGATTACTGATAATATAACTGTTTTTCTGTTTTAACAATTGCCAATCTTCTGATGTTAACATTGGAGTGTATTCCAATGTAAAATTTATTGGATTGGGATCTATGATGGCAGAACTAGAACCTCAGTTGTCTCTAGATCGAGTTAATGGACCAGTGACTGTTAGCGCCTGAGCACCAAAATACTTTTTTTTTTTTTTGTAAAATTTATATCACGTCATTGTTTGTATATTCTTTTTGTCATATGTCACTGTTTGTTAAGCTTTCTCTTTTGATAGTTAAATTTGATATGATTGATAAACTGTGTTTTCTGTTGATCGAAGATAGCCTAAGTAATCACCAGCAGAGTTTTCAAGAGCTAATATGAACTTTGGAACTGAGAGCGTCAACGGAGCTGACCAATGATTTGAGGGACAAAAAAAGGTAATTAATTAGCCTTACTACAATATAGTCTTTATATGGTTAAAAACATCATAAATATGATTAGGATTAACCCCTTTTGGCAAGAGAGAGACGGACTGAATACTCTTGTGACGGAAATTTGGAAGATTACGTTAATGCTTGATATCGCTATAAGTGAATTCGACAAAGCCATGGAAGAAGAAAAAAAAAACTTCAAACTTTGCTGCTCAAGTCTTAGCTTCCTAAAGATGAAGGTGAGAGCAAATATACCACTTATGAACTAATGCTTCTTAAGGTACCACTCCCTTCCAGCATTATCTATCATTTCTGTATTTCATTTTCACAACTGAATATTTTGTTTTAGGTAGTGATGGGGAAATGACTTGTTTATTTTGGTTTAAGTTCATCTATATACTACAGGTAGAAAGTACTATTCTTTCAGGTCCAAGTATTAGTTAAGGAATGAGTATTTGAGGATTGATACTTTCAGGTCCATGGCTATGGTGGTCAACACGCCAACACAACAAACAGCTCTGTCAAGATAATCCATCTTCCAACGGGAATGATGGTCTCAATCCAAGACGAAAGGTCACCGCCAGGTGTGGAAATGTTTCACCACGAGGATTAAGGAAGAAGAGTTGCATAATTACGACCGATCAACATAATTACGGTTGCTTCTATTCCTTAAAATATACCTTGAGATCATATTTCCCTAATGCGTGCTATACGGTCAGATTACTAGTAATGCAGTGCAATGGTCCTATAAGTTAGAATTTGACTTGACAACGAATAATTTTACCCAGTTCTGTGTAAACAAAGAAAGAGAAAATAAGAAAATCAACAAATCAGGTTTGGTTCTGCCATGCAATCTATTAAAAGCCAAAACTTTGAAATTTTAAGGTTTACATTCACTCTATTGAATTATTAAGTGCTCAAGCAATTTCATTATAAAGACTCCTTGAAAGTTCTCTAATTCGTCTCCAATAGACCTTATCAAATTTTTTACTATAATAACTTATCTTTGTAATTAAATTGTATAGGTCGAAAAGGTTCAAATGGTATTTACCAAATCGTTCTCAACGAGCTCAATGCTAATGTGAGCGAATTCTATTTACTTCTCGAAAACAAAAGTTAGATTAGATCTTTGGGTAGTTTTATTTCTATTTTGTCAATTAGTTTAGACAAGATACATCCCAATTTTAAAAATTTATATAAAAAAAACATACATCCCAATTTTGAGTGTAATTTAATTTTGTATATATTGTTTGATTATGCAAACAAAAAATTCATAAATAAATTACAGTTTATTTAGTAAAATAAAATTTACTAACAAAAAAAAGTGAAATATTTTTACAACTGTACATATTAAAAACATCACTTGTAAGAATAGTATTTAAATTTTACATCATAAAAATTTTCAAAAATAAAGCTCGGATACAAAAACGGGCCTAGCCTGGTGTACTCTCCCAGCCGTGCTTAATTACCAAACATCAAATTTTGTAATTTTTTTTTGTAACTGCACAATTCACTCTAAACTAACATTTGATTATTATGTGGCGTCTAAATATCATCTTAAAAATCTTTGAGATGTTATTTCATATTTTATCGTATTCTTAATATTTTCGGTTTTTGAGGTCAAATAATTTATTTTAATTTTCTAATATAAAATGATATTTATTATTTAATTTGATCTCATTTTAACATCTGAAGTTATAAAAAAGGTTTGGGTTTTCATGTTTCAGGTTTTTTGGGTATAGCTATGCGAGTCTCATTCAAGTATTTTAAATATTCAGTTCGGTTTGGGTTGAGTTTGTAATGTTGAGCAAACCCAAATCAGATCCGAACAAGAAATTTTTGGGAATGATTCGTGTACAGCCTGAATATTACCCATTTCGAACCGTAAATATAAATTTACATTGTAATTTAATCTACACAAACCAGTATAACAGGAAAACATATATTAGAGCAAGAGTCTAAAATATTATCATCTCACACATGTTAAGAAACAAGGTCGCAAATCTAATAAACAAAGTAGCATCATAGTAAGAAGTTTTATGAAACATTGTACTACATAGCAATTAGCAACAATGAGTAACAACAGTTCTTCACTTCATTTTCTGCACAATAACGAGAATTCAATTAGAATAAAGTATAGAACAATGATAAAATAGTACCAAGTTGTAGAGTATATTCTGGTTAGTCAGTTGGTGTGAGTTGGTGTGAATGTGTTTTGAAACTTTGCAACAAAACAAACAAGGTTTAATAACAAATTCTTATCAAAAAAAAAAAAAGAAAGTTTAAGAAAAAGTGTTTTTAAACCTAAGATAAATAACTCTTTCAGGGTTGTTTGCATTTTCAAATCAATAAACATATGTGCAATTGTAAGCACTTTTAATTCATTTTTAGTATCTTGCTTCAACCACTGTTCAACGCACATAAGAACTTTTACCATGAAACGAGTAAGACAACTTCTGCTAGGTGTGATAACCCAACCACTTGTGCTAAAAGCATTTTGAAACGCAACTGATAATACTTTCATAGCAAATATATCACTAGCTATCTTTAATAGAACATGGAACTTCGAACTATTTACTCTCTGTCATGCATGCGAATATATTGATCTCAATAACCTCTTTTGTATATGTCCTAAGCTCATCTCGTTTTTCCCTTACTCCTATCTCACTTAACATATCTGAGTACCTAATATCTATCCATTTATACCTCAACCCATCATTTACTAAATCCATCTTATCCATGTTTTAGATTGTGTTGTCACGAAATAAATTATGGATAACTTTGTGATAACTTGTTATGCATAGAATATTGTATTTTTTTTCTTAAAAGGTCGAATTAGTAAGAGTAAATATGAATTATAACAATAATGAAATAAAAATAATAACGAAAATTTTATTTTGCTCAAATAGGAGAAAAAAATTTGATAGTAAAGAAACTAAAATTTAATATGTTATATTTGTTGCATTTCTACCTTATCCAAAAATTTAAAACATTTTCATCTCAAACATTTCTTTCATCTCCGAATTCTCCTCTCATTTTATATTCTCATAATTTTTGTAAGAACTTCATATCACGGATTTAGTGCAAATTATGTACAAAACTATTCAAAAATTATTCTATAAATTATGTTTAATGCATATAACCGAGCTTAAGGAAAAAATATGATAACAAAATAAAAGCCAAAAATATAGAAATTACTTATAATTTAGGCTAAACCTCATATATTTGAATAGAGGTGAAAACAATTATTTGTACAATGATTCTAACATTTGATTGTAACTTCTTTTTGAAAATATGCATACAAAAATGGCTTCGACGAAAGCATGGGATACAAATACTTCATGCAAGGGGTGCCGTCCACCTACGCAGCACAATTTGATCCGCCAACCTAAACAAACCCGCCAATCTTCCTTGAAGCAAATACCCAAAGAAGGATGGGAATCGTTGCTTATATATATTTACACAAACAAAAGCAAAACCAAAAGCCACAAGTAACCCCCAAATAACAAGAAGCTAACAAAGAGAGAAGAAAATGGCTTCGACGACAACGAAGACGATGATAATCTTCGCTGCAACAATCACAGTGATGGCTTGCTCAATTCCTGGTTTGCTTGCTCAACATTTAAATAATATTTCATTTTAAACTTTCATGACTTTCGTTTGGTTTTAATTTATTGACGTATGTTGCACATCTCTATCATTAGGATGAAGAGAAATTTCACAAGAAATGCAACTCTTAATTTCAAATTGTATTGATTCAGGAAACATAGAGATCTTGAGAAAAAAAAATCATTTTTCAAAATTAGTTACTTACATATGGTTGGTTATTAAGACATTTGTTTCAATGTTAACATTTAACCATACCAAATAGGATTTTCTTTAAATTTAAGTTTAACTGATATTTAATATGAATCTGTTAGTTTTTCTAACAAACATTTAAGTGGCATGAGCAAGTACATCCCATAGTCTCTAGTTTGGTCATAAACTAATAATTAGATTAACGAATATATCTTAACCAAAAATTAAAATTAAAAAGGATAAACATATATAATATGGAGAAAAGTGCTATAGAAGGTTTCCTCCTCCGTTTTAGCTGAGATTGCTATGGGGGAACTTAGTTCTTCCAATTAGAGGTTGTAATTGATCGAGTTTACTCTTACTAGTTAGTCCAAAGTCGATAGCCAATCTTTATTTTTTTCATCTCACATTTTAGATTCTTTTTCTGAAGATAGATATCGATTTTGACTGAAACTAGTTTTTGAATTGATTTTTGGTTTTTGTTTTTGAAAAAACTACTTTTTAGCCGATCATGATTTGGCAAAAACTGTTTTTCAAAACCTAAAAACAGTTTTTAGATTATATATCAACATTCAAGTTTTTGATTTTTTGTTTCCTTTAAAGTAAACAAAACTAGATCTTGAGAATGCAACGTTAGATTTTTCTGGAAACCAAAAACCAATTTTTATAGGTTTTTGCAAACAAAAACTGAGATGAAAAAGCTAAAATTAAAATCAAAATCTAGAAACCAAAAACTAAATCCAAAAACTAAAAACTAAAAACTAAAAACCAAAATCTATATACCAATTCATAGCCATTATGTTGTTACCAAACAGATGTATTTCCATTGTATTTGGCACATTGTATTATTACAACTAGATGAAATAAAAATCATATATATAATTGTTATTTCTAATTTTATATGTATAGAGCAGCAAGCACTTAATCGAAATGGTGGTTTAGTTAATGGGCCGAACAAAGAAGCCCAAATTTAAAGGAAAAACCAGTTGAAGAGCCTTAACGTTCTAAACCCTAAAACCGGGAAAACGAGTTTTGCCGTTTGCTGATTATTCTTCGTATCTTCTTACTCCAACCTGTCTTCTGATCCGTGGAAAGGAGCTCTTCTGAGTAACCATCCTCTCCGATGCCCGTTCATGTTAAGGTACGTAAGTTCACTTCCGGATTCTCTTTACGTTTGAGTTAATAAAGATTGATCTTGATTCCGTCTAATAAGCTGTTTTTTTGCTGAGAATTCACTTCTTTATTCTTGATATGGAGTAATCAGAAAGTCCCCAAATTTTCAATTTAAACACTTATAAGTTACTAGAATGGTAGAAAGACTCAGTTTTCAGTTAATTATTGTAGAAAGTTGCAATTACTAGGATTATGTTCGGCTTGGAGTTGATGGAAGCTTCATCTTGTTAAACTTAGTTTGTTCTTTTATGGCATTGAACGTTTGTGCTGTATTGAAGGTTCTTGATTAGTGTCTGTGATTGTTTTAGGAAGAACCTGTGCTTGTGCAAAACGGGGATGTTGTAGAGAATTCAGAGCTTGCAGTTGGCAATGGACATGTGGAAAGTGAGCTTGAGGAATTGGGTACTTGCGTGGATGAGATAACTGAGAGAGTGAATCAGGTGACAATTGCTTTCACTTGGGAACATTAGTTTTATATTTCCAAAATTCTTATGGCTATATTGGAGTGCAGCTTGAGCATAAAGTTGTGGAGGTTGAACAGTATTACTCAGCCAAAGATGCAGCAGCTCAAACAAATACTTCTAAGAGCAACTCTGGTGGGAAAAAGATTGCTATCTCTCAACCAAACAGCTCGAAGTGTAACTCGGCCGGAAAAGAAAAACCAAAGGGAAAACATGTTTCCAGCCCTGAACTTATGCGTCAATTTGCAACGATGTTTCGTCAGGCAAGCAAGATACAATATCCCTTTTTCTTTCTGTGATATGAATTTTCTGCCAATGGCCAAAATTCAAACCCCTTGGATTACTATATTAAATGTTTCCTTAGTTTACCAAAGTTATAATGTTTTCTGCATTCAAAACCTTTTGTCTTCTTATTCTTTTAGATTGCTCAACAAAAATGGGCGTGGCCGTTCTTGGAGCCTGTTGATGTTAAAGGACTTGGACTCCATGATTATTTCAAGGTAAAGACCTAAATAGTGCTAATTTACTCTGTGGGCCATTTAAAATTTCTGGTAAAATAGAAGGCTAGGTTTCCCTGGACTTTCAAAGAAATGAGTTTTTGAAAGATTTTGATTGCTTCTGTTTATTCCTGAACAGGTTATAGAGAAGCCAATGGACTTGGGAACAATAAAAAAGAAGATGGAGGGTTCGGAGTATAGCAATGTTCGAGAGATATATGCTGATGTTAGGCTGGTATTCAAGAACGCTATGAAATATAATGAAGAAAAAGAAGATGTATATGTGATGGCTGAATCTTTGTTGGAGAAATTTGAGGAGAAATGGCTTACCATAATGCCTAAACTCGTCGAAGAGGTACACCAAATGTTCAGTTTTTAAGTATTCGTCTTTGTAATATCAGTCATGCGTTAACTATTTTGTTATGAACAGGAAAAGAAACAAGCAGAAGAAGAAGCTCGGGAGCGTACAAATAAGCAGAATACTCTAGAGGCTGCTCAAGCAGAGATGGCTAAGGATATAAGCAGCGAAGTAAGTAGTAAATGAAAACCTTTTCTAGTCGTTTCTCAGTTTCAGGCCATTGATTATAATGACTGATTTTGATGAGTTTTTCTACATTTATCTTTAGCTACATGAGATTGATCAGCAACTGGAGAGACTCCGGGAAACAGTAGTTCAGAGATGCAGGTTAAAGTAACCTCTTATATTAATAATCGTTTTACCCTTGATGAAGGTTCGTAACTGAGTTTATTGTTTCATTTTGCATTAAACAGAAAGCTGTCTACTCAAGAAAAGAAGGGACTTTCTGCAGCTCTAGGTCGACTCTCTCCTGAAGATCTGTCTAAGGCATTAAAAATGGTTTCTGAGAGCAACCCGAATTTCCCGGCTGCTGCACCAGAAGTAGAGCTAGACATCGATGTTCAGGTAAAACACCAAAAAGTCTCCCTTAATTCAGTTTGTTTGTGGTTATGCATCAGAATTTTTTTTGGCTAGTGTTAACAGTTTACTCTCATTTTCTGTGAATAGAGTGATATTACTTTGTGGAGACTGAAAGTGTTTGTGCAAGAAGCATTGAAAGCAGCTAATAAGAACTCTGGAGGAACAAACGCTCAAAACAATTACAACACTGGAGAGATCAATAAGAACAATGCAAAAAGACGGAAAGAGATCTCTGATGCAATTAATAAAGCTTCAATTAAAAGAGCTAAGAAGGCTTGAAACTCTGTATGTGTGTTTTTGATTTACAGGGAACAAAAAATGAGTTTGGTGAACACCAATCTGTAACCAGAGACTTTCCAGTTTCATAAATGTTCAACACAATGTAGATGTGTATCTTATTAAGAATTATACAAGAATGTTGGAAAAACAAAAACAATCTAAGAGAAGATAGATTTGAGCTACAGAGGAGTTTTTTATTTTCTTAAAAATACAAAAGTAAAGAACATATGAATTAACTGCCTCTGGAGAGATCATTCAAAAGATCTGCAGCTCATAGATCTTCGGAATTGACTGCTAAGTACATGTGTGTTTTTTTTTGGGGTCAATTTTCAGGTCAACCATCATTAATATAGAAAGATATGTAATGGTCAAACTCTTTACTCGTCTCTGTCAAACTCTTTCTTTCTCTCTAGTCGTCTCTGTTAAACTCTTTCTTTCTTTTTCGTCGTCTCTGTTAAACTCAGTTTCTTGTTGCTCATCTCTATCTCGTGTACCCACTTTCTTCGACTGATATGTGACTGAGATAGATGATCTGAATAGTACTCTGCAATTTCTATTCTTATTGATTTCTTTACCTCATAATATAGCTTGATAATCGTTTGTTCGTACTTCTAGCAGGAAGGTGTTGTGAGTGGATTAAGAAAAGGAATAAACCAGAATGTTGAGAAATCAAACCGGCTAAATCACTCTAAACCGAACATATCCAAGTGAATTGAATGAAAAACATTGAATGAGATGTAAAGGAAAAGCTATGAAAGATGAGGAAGGAAGAAGAAGACAGTAATGTTACAAAAGTAAATGTAAAGTGGAGGCTGAATATTGTAATTTACTAAATAAAGAAAGAATCGTACGGTACCGTGGGATTAGGATCTTCCTGTGATGCGTTTCTATTAAAAACAGTGTGCGTTTTAGTTTGGCGGTTGGTCTTCATATTCCTTCTATCTTCTTCTTTCTCTGTTTCTGTCCTTGTCTCTGTTTTTTTTTTTTTCCAATAATATTTGATTTTTCTTTTTTTTAATCGGCATAATATTTGATTTTTTTTAGGAAGTTGGTCTCTCTCTTCTTTTTTTTTTTTTTCTTTTTTTTTTTGTCAAAGAGAAGTTGGTCTCTGTCTTTTTATTTATTTTGTTTAAAAAAAAAAATAGTTATGCGATGATTCGGAGGTTTTAAATTTGCAGACACTACCGAACAAGTTTTCACCGTATCCGAATCTCAAACGATCATTTGAGGTGAACTCATCTCCTTAAAAGACTGTTATTTTGCAACTTATTGATAATTAAATTGAGTCATTTGTTTTCCATTTTGATGATGAATTTTTATTATTTTTCACTGGTTGTGTATTCAGTTAGTGTCTGATCTTATGAATGCTTTTTCTTATTCATTACTAATTTAACTTGGTCAATTGCCGAGTTTACTTTCAGTCTGGTGGTTAGGATGATCCAGCTAATGACTTAATATCTTACTCGCTGCATTATGGTAATTTAAAAAAAGATTTTAGGAATAAGATTTAGGCTAATGGATCGGGTCTTGTCAATCCAATCCAATGTTGACAAAAAAAAAACTTTAACTTGGTCAATTTAATTTTCAAATTAGCGTATAATAGTTTTTGTTATTATTTAAAATGCCTAATTATGCCTCAATTGGGGAATAGAGATTTTTGAGCTGTCTTATTGACTGGTGTGTAATCTTCATTTGTCTTATCTTTTTTCTTTTTCTGACAAATGTCTTAAGACAATGTAGTTGTGGATTCTCTTACTTATATATATAGGTATTGAAATTAGGTTTAGGGTTGTCTTATTCTCTGCTTACTAACATCTTTGTCTTCTTAAGTCTTTTCAGGGTCCATTTGTTTTGTGGAGTGAAGTGATTGACTTCCATTTCAATGAGACTTTCTAGTGTTGGTGGATCAAAATCTCACATCAATGTGGTTAGATTCTGTTGTTCTTACTTGCTCTAATAATAATTCATTGAATAGCCGCGTAATTTTAGGGATATTTTAGGGAGATAAGTCGTCGATTAATCGCACCGTTCTGATGATGGTTTATCATCGATTAATCGCACTGTTATATGGATGATTTATATTATTTATTAATCGCGTCATTCTGAAGATGATTTATCATCAATTAATCGCACCATTCTGAGGATGATTTATCATTGATTAATCGCACCGTTATGAGGATGGTTTATTATTGATTAATTGCACCGTTCTGAGGATAGTTTATCATCGATTAATCACGCTATTCTGAAGATGGTTTATCATCATATAATCGCAGAGTTCTAAAGATGGTTTTTCATTGATTAATCATGTAGTTCTATGAATGTTTTATCAAGAAAATTCATCAATTAATTTCTGAGAATGTTTTGCAGATTAAATTATCAAATAATCGCGTAATTCTAAAGATGGTTTATCATTGATTAATCGCATAGATCTAAGAATTTTTTTACTGAGATGATTTTAATCAGTGATTCCAATGATGGTTTTTCATTCATTATTGCGTAGTTCTAAGAATGGTTTGTCAAGGTAATTCATAGAGTATCACGTTAATTGTAAAAATGGCTTATCAATGATTAATCAAATATATGTGGATGTTTATTATCGATTAATCACATTGAGAAGGTTATCTTTTTGGTTCACTCCTTATTCCAACCGATCTTTAACTCTATATTACATACTTGATTTGACAATATTGAGGCTGTAAATTAGGATTTGCATTATGATCTTTGGCATTAAATGGCATCCCTTTAGTCAGTTGATTTACTAATCTTGTTTATGAGTCTTCATATTTCGTGCATTTTGATTTGTTTCTAAATGCCTGGCATGAGGTAAAACTCATGAAATAAGGGTTTTAGGCGTAGAAATATATTTATAGTTTTAGGGGTATCATTTTTCTAATAATAATTAGTAGTGTAGTGGTTTAGTTATTGTATTTTAGTTTTTTATTTTTTTGAGAAACTATTTTAACTCTAAGGTAAACATTTGGAACTTTCTCAATGCTTTTTTTTTTTAGTTTAATTTGCGTTAGGCTTTAAATTTGTTTGGGCCGCCATGTACTTTCAATAGTCAATAGGTGAATCTGCAGTTTGTCCAAGAGTGAAGTTAAAGTATACTATAATACTTTTATGTTCATTTGAGAGTTTTCTCTGCTAATACTATTTTCCTTTTTGTTCATTTCTCTCAGGATAAGGAAACTAATGCAGGACATTCTAGTAGTCTGCGTCATCAGAAGGTAAGACCAAACTGATTCTCAGGGCCAAACTTGGTGTTGATCTGAATGGAGTCTATAAAGAGTTTTAGTTAGTGAATTTTCAAAACATATGATAGGTTTTAGCTAGATGGGACCCAGATAATCCGAAGAGGCCAGACATTGGTGAAGCTCCTGTATTCTACCCTTTATTAGAGGTACTAATTGTTCTCCATCTTTGTTTCTTTTGAAGGTTTTGTTCTTTCTCAAATTTACACTTCTTTTTGATGTTTAGGAGTTTGAAGACACACTTGCTTACATACAAAAAATACGTCCTTTAGCTGAATCATATGGAATTTGTCGGATCGTACCACCTCCAAAGTGGTCTCCTTCTTGTCGGCTTCTCGAGCAAAGTATATGGGGGCATACAAAATTCCCCACACGTATGCAGAATCTGGAACTGCTTCAGAACAGAGAGGCAATGAATAAAAGAAAGAAACCTAAAAGAAGACAATGGAAACGAAAAAGAAACTCAAGAATGGCTTCTTCGAGCAAACGACCTGCCTCTGTATCCTCTACTAAAGAAGAAAAATTTGGTTTCAACATTGGTTCTAATTTCACTCTTGAGGAGTTTGAGAAATACGATAAATATTTCAAGGACTCATACTTTGAGCGGGAGGATACGGTAGGAAACGTGACATGGGCTCCATCTATTACAGAAATAGAAGGAGAGTACTGGCGAGTGATTGAGGAACCGACGGACGATGTTGAGGTATAGAGTTTATTATTTGGTCGCATATAAATATATTATTTGTTGTCAACAGATTTTGTGATTCGATTTCGTGTTGCAGGTCTACTATGGTGCCGATCTGGAGAATCGGTATCTCGGTAGTGGCTTCGACACAAAAGTAGAAATGTTAAGCGGAAACAGTGATAAGGATAGATACTTAACATCTGGTTGGAACCTAAACAACTTGCCGCGTCTCCCTGGTTCTCTTTTCGCCTTTGAGTCTTCTGATATCTCAGGTGTTGTCGTGCCATGGGTCTATGTTGGCATGTGTTTTTCATCCTTTTGTTGGGTACTAACTACACTTTCACTTTCTAACAATTTTGTAAATTTTATTCCTCAGTTTCACCAAATGTTTTGATTGTAACAGCATGTTGAGGACCATCACTTGTATTCGATGAATTACAATCACTTTGGTGCTCCAAAAGTCTGGTATGGAGTTCCAGCAAGTCATGCTACTGCGCTAGAGGAGGCGATGAGAAAACGCCTTCCCGATCTGTTCGAAGAAACACCTGATCTACTTCATGGACTGGTTACTCAGTTTTCACCTTCGATTCTGAAGAAAGAGGGAGTACCGGTTTATCGGTTGGTTCAACGTCCAGGGGAGTATGTTGTAACATTCCCTAGAGCGTATCATTCCGGATTCAACTGCGGTTTTAACTGTGCAGAAGCGGTGAATTTTGCTCCGGTTGACTGGTTGTCTCATGGACAGAAAGCTGTGGAATTATACAGCAATGAGAAACGGAAAACGTCTTTGTCTCATGATAGACTTCTCCTTGGAGCAGCTTATGAAGCTGTTAAGTCTCTTTATGAAATCTCACCTCTAGACAATGCGAAGACTTTTCGATGGAAGAGTTTTTGTGGAAAGAAAGGAGAACTTACCAAGGCAGTTGAGGTTCGGTTACAGAAAGAAGAAGAAAGAATTAAGGCTCTTGGAAATGGTTTGAGATTTTTAAAGATGAACAAGGATTTTGATTCAGACTGTGAAAGGGAATGCACCTTATGCCTTAGTGACTTACATCTCTTTGCTTCTGGCTGCAACAAGTGTTTTCCTGGAGAATATGCTTGTACACAGCATTTCAACGAGCTTTGTTCATGTGAAGGGAAAGATCGGTTCATTCTTATGCGTCACACAATAGATGAGTTAAACTCATTGGTGAGAGCTTTGGAAGGTAAATCAGATGATCTAAAAACTTGGCATTCCAAAGTCATCCAAGATGATTCAGAGGCTCAAAAAGAAGAGTCTGGTCCGGTTATTGCTGCGCAAAAAAGGCCTAGGAACGAGGATATTGATCTGAATGTTGAGCCTAGGAACGAGGATATTGATCTGAATGCTGAGCCGAGGAACGATTATAATGACTGGTTTTGATAAGTTTTTTAACATGCCCTTTATCTTTAGCTATACGAGATTGATCATCAACTGGAGAGACTCCGGGAAACAGTAGTTCAGAGATGCAGGTTAAACAGAAAGCTGTCTACTCAAGAAAAGAAGGGACTTTCTGCAGCTCTAGGTCGACTCTCTCCTGAAGATCTGTCTAAGGCATTAAAAATGGTTTCTAAGAGGCTGCTGCACCAGAAGTTGAGCTTGACATTGATGTTCAGGTAAAACACCAAAAAGTCTCCCTTAAATCACTTTGTTTATGGTTGTGCATCAGAATTTTTGTTTGCTTGTTTTAACATCTTAATGTTATTTTTTTGTGAATAGAGTGATATTACTTTGTGGAGACTGAAAGTGTTTGTGCAAGAAGCATTGAAAACAGCTAACAAGAACTCTGGAGGAACAAACGCCTAAAACAATAACAATAATGCAAAAAGACGGAAACTCTCTGTATGTGTATTTTTGATTCACAGGGAACAAAAAAGAGTTTGGTGAACACCAGTATAAACCAGTGACTTTCCAGTTTCATAAATGTTCAACACAATGTGGATGTGTATCTTATAAAGAATTATACAAGAACGTATTGGAAATACAAAAATAGTCTGAAAAAATAGATTTGAGCTACAAAGGAGTTTTGTAATTGCTTCAAGAGAGATATATTCAAAAGATATGCAGCTCTTAGATCTTCGAAACAGACTGCTAGGCACATGTGTGATTTTTTGTCAATTTTCCGGTACACCATCATTAATATAGAAAGATATTTAATGGTCAAAAATTAAGTGACTGTATGTAGATGTATATTTAAATAATATTTGAGGGTTTCATTATCACAAAAGTTATTGCCTATTGATTAAAAAAACATTTCAAATAAACTTTTTTGTTAGAGATTAAGTTTATTAAGTGGAAAATTATTTTCTTGTGCTGTGATTTGAGAGAATGGCAACTGCTTATCTTCTCTTATAAATTGCACCAATTTCCATCTCTCCAATCCCGTGACATAGTTTATTCTTGTTGCTCCTCTCTGTGTACCCAATTTATTGTGCTGTATCTGAATAGTACACTGCAATTTCCACTCTCAATGATTTCTTTAACTTATATTCTAGCTTGAAACGTACTTTTCTATCAGAGAGGTGTTGTAAGTGGAGTAGGAAAAGACACAAAGCCAGTAATATTAGGAAAAGGAATAAACCCGAATATTGAGAAATCAAACCGACTAAATCACTCTAAACCGGACGTTTCCAAGTGATTTGAATGAGATGTGAAACCTACGGAAATAAGAAAAGCTATGAAAGACGACGAAGAAGAAGACAGTGATGTTACAAAAATCAATGTAAAGTGGAGGCTGAATATTGTAATTTACAATAAACAGAATGAATCGTACGGTACCGTATGATTGGGATCTTCCTCTGATGTGTTTCCGTTAAAAACAGTGTGCGTTTTAGTTTGGCGGTCGGTCTTCAAATTTCTTCTATCTTCTTCTTTCTCTGTTTCTGTCTTTGTCTTTGTCTCTGTTTTTTTTTTTTTTCTCAATACTATACTGTATGATCTTTTGAGAAGTAGGTCTCTGTCATTTTTTTTTAATTAGTTGTGCGATGAATCCAGAGTTCTTAAATTTGCAGTCACTTCCGAATCTCAAACGATCATTTGAGGTGAACTCGTCTCCTTTAAAGACTTTTATTTTGCAACTTATTAATAATTAAATTGAGTAATTTGTTTTCCATTTTGATGATAAATTTTTATTATTTTTCTCTTGTTGTATTCAGTTAGTTTGATCATCTGAGTTGCTTCTTCTTATTCATTACTAACTTAACTTGGTCAATTTAATTTTCAAATTACCGTATGATACTTTTTGTTTTTATTTAAAATGCTTAATTATACCTCAATTGGCGAATAAGATTCTTGAGCTATGGTATTTACTGGTGTGTAATCTTCATTTGTCTTTTTTCTGACAAATGCCTTAAGACAATGTATTTGTGGATTCTCTTACTTATATATAAGTATTGAAATTAAGTTTAGGGTTGTCTTATCCTCGGCTTACTAACATCTTTGTCTTCTTAAGTATTTTCAGGCTCCATTTATTTTGTGGAGTGAAGTGATCGACTTCCATTTCAATGAGACCTTCCAGTGTTGCGGGATCAAAATCTCACATCAATGTGGTTAGATTTTGTTGTTCTTACTTGCTCTAATGATGATTAATCGAATAGTCGCGTAGTTTTCAGGATGTTTTACAGAGAAAATTCATCGATTAACCGTATCGTTCTAAAGATGGTTTATCATCGATTAATCGCACCATTCTGAGGATAATTATCATCAATTAATCGCATAGTTCTAATTCTAAAGATAGTTTTTCATTGATTAATTTAGCAATTCTAGGAATGTTTTACCAAGAAATTTCATCAATTAATTGCGTACTTCTAAGAATGTTTTACAGAGAAAATCATCAGTTAATCGCGTAATTCTAAAGATAGTTTATCATTGATTAATCATATAGATCTAAGAATTTTTTCTTGAAATGATTTTAATCTGTGATTCCAAGGATGGTTTTTCATTCATTATTGCATAGTTCTAAGAATGATTTATCGAGATAATTCATAGAATATAGCACTAGTTTTAGAGATGGCTTATCATTGATTAATCACATAGTTCTATGGATGTTTTTATCATCGATTAATCGCAATGAGAAGGTTATCATTTTGGTTTATTGCTTACTGCAACAGATCTTAACTCTATATTACATACTTGATTTGACAATATTGAGGCTGTAAATTAGGATTTGCATTATGATCTTTGGCATTAAATGGCACCCCTTTACTTAGTTGATTTACTAGTGTTGATTCTGAGTCCTGATATTTCTTGCATTTTGATCTGCTTTTAATAATCAATAGGTGAATCTGCAGTTTGTCCAAAAGTGAAGTTAAAGTCTACTATGATACCTTAATGTTCTCTTGAGCTTTTTCTCTGTTAATACTATTTTCCTTTTGTTTTTCTCTCAGGACAAGGATAGTGGTCCACGTCATCAGAAGGTAAGACGAAACTGATTCTCAGACTCTAAATTTTGGTATTGATGTGATGGAGTCTATAAAGTGTTGCAGTTAGTGACTTTTGAAAACATATGATAGGTTCTTGCTGACCCGGATAATCCCAAGAGGCCAGACATTGGTGACTAGGGGTGGGCATTCCGGTTTATGGTTCGGTTACGGTTTGAATTCTTTGGTTTTACAATTGATCGGTTTTGTAAAATCTTAAACCATTTAAAACCTATTTGAAATTCGGTTTGATACGGTTCGGTTTTTTTGGTTTATGGTTTATTGGTTTTATAAAAATAAAAACCATTTCAAAACCGTACTTTTTCTAATTGCACGATGCCACAATCTAAAACGTAATAGAAGTAATTGTAAGAAAGATTGTCAAAAAAGCATGGGAATAATATGAAAATTATATTATGCTTTCGTTTTCATAAACAATTTTCAATGGAATAAAACTGATATATACACAATATTTTTACCCTAAATCTTCTCAATTGTTATCTAAGAATACAAAATATTGAGAATATATTAATCTTTATCTAAAACTGGAAATATTAGTCCTTATCTAAAAATATAAAACATTATTTATTATATATTATATAGATATTTCTAATATTTATATCATATATAATATTAATATAAAAACCTAAAAATCAAACGGTTTTACGGTTATAACCGAACCGAAACCGGAACCGAAATATTTTTATAATGATATCCGAACAGATTTTTATGTAAAACCAAAACCAAACCGAATCACATAATTATGGTTCGGTTCGGTTTGGTTTTTTTGGATACGGTTATTTTGCCCACCCCTATTGGTGACGCTCCTGTATTCTACCCTTTATTAGAGGTACTGGTTATTCTCCATCTTTGTTACCATTAAAGGCTTTGTTCTTTCTCACTTTTACACTACCTTTTGGTGTTTAGGAGGTTGAAGACACACTTGCTTATATAGAAAAGATACGTCCTTTACCTGAATTATATGGAATTTTTCGGATCGTACCACCTCCAAAGTGCTCTCCTTCTTGTCGGCTTCTCGAGCAAAGTATATTGGGACATAAAAAGTTTTCCACACGTATTTAGAATCTGGAACTGCTTCAGAACAGAGAGCCAATGAGTAAAAAGAAGAAACCTAAAATAAGAAAATCGAAACGAAAAAGAAACTCAAGAATGGGTTCTTCCAGCAAACAACCTGAATCTTCATCCTCTACTAAAGAAAAAAAATTTGGTTTCAAATCTGGTTTTGATTTCACTCTTGAGGATGAGAAATACGATAAATATTTCAAAGACTCATATTTCGAGCGGAAAGATAGCGTAGGAGATGTGACATGGTGTCCTTTTATTACTGAAATAGAAGGAGAGTACTGGCGTATAATTGAGGACCCGACTGATGATGTTAAGGTATAGAGTTTGTTATTTGGTCGCATATACATATTTTATTTGGTGTCAACAGATTTTGTGATGCGATTTCGTGTTGCAGGTCTACTATGGTGCCGATCTGGAGAATCAGTATCTCGGTAGTGGCTTCCACACTAGAGTAGAAATGTTAAGCGGAAATAGTGATACAGATCGCTACATAATTAAAATCTAGTTGGAATTGATTTAGTCTCTGAAAGGGAATGTGTTGGAATGTAATTGTCCCACATTGGAAGTTGGGACCATTCTAATCTAATATATATAAACTAGGGGTCAATCCACTCATTGCCAATTGGTTTTGAGTTGGAAACCCATAATTAATCATGGTATCAGAGCCCAAGATACTGGCCCATTAGGCATGCATGAGGATATGCGTCTGTTGTGGGTCTGGCCCAATATGCATGTATCATGATGACGCTTTTGTTGTGGTCTTTCGAGATGTTCGGTTATATCACCTATCATCTTGCAGAGGCGTGTTGGAATGTAATTGTCCCATATCAGAAGTGAGGACCATTCTAATCTAATATATATAAACTAGGTGCCAATCCACTCACTGCCAATCGGTTTTGAGTTGAAAGCCCATAATTTATTAGAATGCACCTCATGCCTTAGTGACTTGCATCTTGTTGCTTTTGGCTGCAACAAGTGCTTTCATGGAGAATATACTTGCACGAAGCATTTGAACGAGCTTTGCTTATGTGAAGGGAAATATCGATTCATTCTTCTGCGTCACACCATAGATGAGTTAAATTCATGGTGAGAGCTTTGGAAGGTGAACCAGATGATCTACAAATTTGGTTTTCCAAATTCATCCAAGATGATTCAACGACTCTAAAAGAAGAATCTGGTTTGGTTATTGCTGAGCAAAAAAAAGCCTAGGAACGAGGATATTGATTTGAATGTTGAGTTTTAATTGGATGACGAGTTTCACACTTGTTCAAAGATCATCCCTTATTATGAGTCCAAGATGAATTTTGCTGAAAAATTCAAGCTTATAAATCTCGGCCTCTGGAATCACGAAAGCTGTGGTGTAACAAGCGTGCTATATTTCCAAAAGGTACATGATCTTTCTAAACACTTTAAGTCGGTGAGTTTTTTCTTTGGGTCGATGATCTAGATCTCCTTAGAAGTATCGTATAGCACCAGTTAGAAATAGAACTATGGTATTAACTATTTTTCTTACAAGGTTTAAGAGTCGAGTTAAATTCTATAACGTACAAGATCCAACTAGAATAAGTAACTACATCTTTGAGATTGCAGATGGAGGATTTCTAGGTCTACTCTTCAGGGTAAAAATCCTATTACTAGCTTCTTATTAGTTGGTATTACGCTTGAAAAGAATATGGAATTAGCCTTACTGACAATATCTGTTGCTTATTGTTTCAGGTTACATTAGAAGATGTCCAGAAGAGAGCTTCTCTAATGTCTCTGTTCAAAAATGTTGGGGAATGGTGTTGCAGAGAGTTAACAAAGAGATTCAAAACCGCAGCAGCCAAAAACAAATTTTTCATACTTTGAAAAGTATTGACGGGCTACTAATGTTTAGTTTCCTCTCCCATCTATAATTCAGGTAAATTCAATCATTAGTTACTGATTTGGATTAAGAATCACTACACCTAGGTCTTGTTTGATATTCGGTTCATTGTTTGTCTCTTACACAACTTATCTTCTTCTTGTCCAGGAAACTGAGGCTCTTGACCCAAACCATCGCTTGGTGGAATATTGGAACCAGAAGAATGGCAGTAATTCGTTGGATATCGAAGATTCAATCATATCAAATCCTTCCATAAGCATAACTAAAGGAAGACTTTTTGGGGTCAACTTGAATTGAACTTGAAAATTCAACACCGAGAAGGCGAGATAGACCATTCTAGATATAATTCACCAATTATTTTCCTTCCTTAATGATTTTTTCTTCTCATTTTTTAAGACTATTTTTAACTCTGATCAGGCTCGTGGCTACAAAATTGCACTTTTATCAGTTGTTGGTAAACAACAGTAGCTTTTACCTTAGTTGTACTAGATTAGAATTTTCTTTTTCATCTATGGACCCAAAAAATAAACCTCTATTTTTGAAGGCGTGGAGAATAGTTAGTTAAATTCGCTATCTAAGTCCCGCCTAAATTCTATATTATTTATTTTTCAATAAAAGAAATTTTGTCTTGATAACCGGGCAAACCAATTATCGTTTTAAACCACTTACATTGATTTATTTTTTAATTTATTTTCCAGCCTAACTTAATTCATTAAATCATAAAGGGAAGCCAATGTTGAGGTACATGATTAACAAAAACACCAGCATTTTGGGCCAGAAAGCAGGCCAAGTCCCAAGGTCAGCCACCATCTTTAGAATCTCCTTGCAATCCACAACAAAAGCCATGTCAAGAAACTGAAAGGAGAGAAAAGAGGACATAGCCAAAAGAAGGGCTTCAAACTCAGCATGAAGAGAGGATAAACATCTTCGAGTACCTCGTGCGCCCATGCTGATCCCCTCGACACCATCGAGAAAATAGAACCAACTAAGGCCAGAGAAAAGCTCAGAATCCTTCCAGGAACCATCGACGAAACAACGATAACCCGTAAAAGCCGGATTAACAGCTAAAGGACGAAATATAATATCCTGACTCCCCAGTGTCCCCAAAGAACCGTCAGGAGAGGCCAAGTCTACTGAAAGAAGTCGCGCATTTGCAGAAAACCAGGATACAGACTCCTTTTCCGCGTGGCGAACAATATCTCTCGGGTCTCAATCAATATTAGAAAAACATTTTTCGTTCTTACCTTTCCAAAAGAACCATAACAACCAAGGGAAACTCTGCTTATCTATCTCTAGAGGACCTCGCCAAAAAAGGAAGTCAAAGTTAGAATAAACAGAAGATTCCGGAAAAACATTAACAGCGGAAGGAATTTTAGATAAAGCCCAAGTCTGAAGCACCTGAGGACATTCAAAAAGAACATGATTAACCGATTCAGACTCAACCCCACAACGGCCGCATGCCCCATCTTGAGTAATACGTCGCTGAACAAGATTAGAACCAACAACGAGATGACCTGAAAGAGCTTGCCACATTGGATTTATTTTCTATCTTACGAAATTTATGTATTTGTTACCTTATATAAAACTTAAAATCATACTACAATATAATCTCTTTAAATTAATATTTTATAAATTAATATACACTAAAACCTTTTATAAAATAATATAATTTTGTGGTCCCAAATTGAATTTTAGTTCAATTAGTATATCGATAAATTAATAATCTCTATAAATTAATTAAAAAAATATAATTTTAGTGTACTCCCAACATTATTAATTTATAAAATTTTATATATTTGATTGCTTTTTCAAATATGTTTGGTTTTGTTGGATTCGTCTCTCTCGTTACATAAAATCTCTTTTACGCTATGGTATTAAAAGTATTTAACTTAAAAAAAATCATTTAATGTTAATTTAAGCAATTATGCGAGTTCTTCTCACTAATTGTTTAGACTTAAAATGATTCAACTAATGACTCTATCATAAACATTCAATATCTCTTCACTATAAAAAAGTTTACGGACTAGATTTTAAGTTATTATTCAAACCCAATTGTTGTCAACAAAAAATTTAACCAATTATATAAGATAACAAAATCCCAAAAAACATTAATAGTTCTAGAATGTCGAATACATTTTGCAGAAAGATATGCAAAATATTTTACAAAATAATATTTTTTCTAAACATTATTACTAGTGAAACAATAAGTCTGATATATATGCATCCTAACATTGAAAATAAAGACTTAAAAGAAAATTTTCATTAAAGATACTAAAGATTGAGAGAAAAATAGAGAGATTTGTTGTAATAGGAACTCAATTTTGGAGTCTTTATTTATCAGATCAACACATAGTACTGTTACACTCTCTTACACCACATATCTTTATTTTATATATATAACTACGCATATTTTATACCATAATCAAGTACACATAATCATTACCGATAATGCAATAAGTTTATTCCAACGGAGTGATAAATTATTGTTATAATTACGGCGTTAAACTATACGTTCACGAAGGTGGCGGTGTGAAGAACGGCAAGGGAGGAATCCTAAAGCCAGGGAAATCGGGAAAAGGTGCCGGTGGTGATGACGGTAACGGAAACGGAAACGGCAAAGGTGGGACGTTACCAGGAAACGGTAACGGCGGAAAAAGTGACGGTAACGGAGGAATTCCGCCAAAGGGCAAGCCTGGTGGAAACGGCAGGTTGTTGTTCGCTTCGTCTGTGGTGGTAAGCACTTCATCGCTCGGCTTCTGATCGATGAGACGGCGAGCGAAGGCTGTTTTCGGTGTGAAGTGGAAGCTTAATATTAGGATTAGGGCTAAAGTGATGACTGAGGAAGCCATTTTTTTAGATGTTTTTGGATCTGTTGCAAATGGCAGATGTTTAGTGTGAGTATATATAGGTTTTATGCAAGTTTTATTTATTTTAAAATGTGTATGTATTATTTACAAAGATAATCAATTGGTGCGAGCAACGCCGTGCCAAAGGGCAATTAGAATATGGACATTTGCCCAAAGCTACACAAAAAAACTGAATTTTGAAAGCTACATTTTAAAAAATGAATTTATTCTAAAAAAATATTTTTTATCATTTTAATAGTTTTTAATAGCAAATGTCACATTTTTACTTGCTCCAGGCATTAAGAAGCCTAAGCACGAGGAATTATTTTAACAACGTACGAATGCATGCATTTGTATCGCATGTTAGGTGTTGGCCAATTTCCTATGTAGATATAAATACGATTTACGTGAAAATTGGTTGAAAAGAAGGGAGATAGATGAAAATTGACTAGTCGAATAATAAATATGGAGGCATGCATGTGAACATGTGTCTCTCATGCAGCTTGGTTAAAGCTCATTAAATTGGTGTAATTACATCAAAACCGGCTCTATATACGTTGCGTTCTTGTAAATATACCTCTAATTAGACTGATTGTTTAGAACTATGATATAATGTGTTTATATATATATTCATGCCTAAAGAGTATTAGTAAGTGTGTGTGATTATGATAGCAATGCAATATCTGTAATAAGAAGCAGAAGTAGGTTAGAGGAGAAGAGAAGAGGATAGGGATAGGAAGAAGACTTTAGAGAGAAGAGAATAAGGAAAGAAGCATTTACGGTTGAATAGTTCTTTGATTAATTCATGTCCTTCCCAAAACTTAGGGTTGGAGTTTAAATATAAGCATAGATTAATGTATCTCACAAACGACATAATATAATGTAAAACGACAAGCAGTTTATAGACCCTCTTCTAGAGTCAGAGTGTCTTCCTTCACGTTTTGTTGTTCTCCTTAGCCACTTTTGTTCAAACTTGCATTTCCTCTCATCCTTGCTAAGCGTTTGCCTTTGTTCAACATACTCAAAGGCACCACCAACTTATCAATACCCACCCCTAACGAACTCACCTTGTCCTCAAGGTGGAAAGCTGGAAATCAGACCTTAATGGATCTCATCTTCTCCCATGAATCCTCAGAACTCAGCAGATTTTTCCAATGCACTAAAACTTCAGGGTTGTGAGCTTTGTCTTCCTTATGGATGGCTACAATGGACTCTGGCTCAACCTCCCAGACCAGAGAAGGGGTCAACACCGCTGGTATTTCTTGTGCTCCCTTATCCGCAGGAACAACACGTTTCAATTGTGAAACGTGGAAGACTGGATGCACAGAACAGTGTGGAGGCAGCTCTAGCTTGTAAGCAACTCGACTTACTTTCTGTGTGATTACATAGGGACCAAAGTACTTAGGAGCTAGTTTTTTGTTCAGCTTCTTCACTACTGAAATCTGCCTATAAGGCCTAAACTTGATATAAACTGATTCTCCAACCTTGAATTCAACCTCTCTTCTCTTTTTATTTGCTGATTTCTCCATCTGTTTCTGGCTCAACAACATATTATCCCTCAACTCCTTGACCAACTCAGTTCTTTCTCTGATCAATTCTTCAACTTGTGTATTCTCAGTTGGAATGTCTCCATATTTGAGTAGCTTAGGAGGTTCTCTACCATACAAAGCATGGAATGGAGATGTTTTGATAGTGGAATGATAAGAAGTATTATAGGAATACTCTGCCCAAGGAAGCCAATATGCCAACTTGTTGGTGTACCCTTAATAAACATCTGAAGTAAGTTTCAAGGCAACAGTTTAGTACCTTGGTCTGGCCATCAGTTTGTGGGTGATAGGGACTACTGAGCTTCAAATCTGTCCCATGCACTTGAAACAACTCAAACCAGAAGTTGCTAAGGAAGACCTTATCTCTGTCGGATACAATGGTCTCAGGAAAACCGTGAAGTCTTACTTCTTCTTGTACAAAAACAGCAGCCACATAACTCGCAGAGAATGGGTGTTTCAAGGTCATTAAATGCCAATACTTACTAAGCCTATCCACCACAACCAATATCACATAATAACCCTTTGACTTGGGTAATCCTTCTATGAAATCCATACTAATATCAGCCCATATCTTCATCGGTACCGGCAACACAATAAACCAGTAGGAGATAAAGTTGAATACTTACTTGTTTGGCAGATTTTGCAGTCTTTGATAAACTGTTCTATATCCTTCCTCATTCCCCTCCAAAATACTTCCTTTACCATACGTTTATAGGTCTTAAGTGTTCCCTCATGTCCTCCAATGACACTCGAGTGAAACTGCTCTAGTAACTTCGTTCTGAAGGGAGCTCCTGTAGGTATAACTAACCTTCCATAATGCATCAGCAACTTGCCTTTGACGTGATAATCTGAGACAGTTTCTGGTTCTTTTTGCAACTTCTCAACTATCTGTCTCTGTAGCTGCTCCAATAACAGTGTTGGATGCCTTGATAGTGCATCTGCCACTCTATTCTCTGAACCTGGTTTGTACTCTATCGTATAATTCAATCCTAACAAGTTAGCAACCCATCTTTGTTGGTCTCCGGTCAGGTTCTTTTGATTAATGAAATACTTGAGACTCATTTGATTAGTCCTTATTACAAAAGGCCTTCCATTAATATAGTGTTTCCACTTTGAACTGGCAAATATAATAGCAAGTAATTCCCTTTCGTACACCGATTTTGCCTTTCCTTTTTAGGGAATTCCTGGCTAATGTAGGCTATTGATCTCTTATCTTGTGATAGGACAACTCTTATTCCAGCCCCAAATGCACCCGTCTCAATTTTAAATGGTGTATCAAACTTCAGAAGCTTAAGGACCGGAAGCTTTGTCACAGATTTCTTGAGAAACTCGAAAGCTTCTCGAGCTTGCTGGTTCTAGCTGAAACTATTCTTCTTCAATAGATCAGTCATTGGTCTCGCTATTTTCCTATAGCCCCTCACAAACCTCCTATAGTACTCGGTTAACCCAAGAAACCCTCTCAGCTCGGTCACAGACTTAGGGCTTGGCCATTTGATCATGGCTTCCACCTTATCACTATCAGCTGCCATCCTTGTCCTGAAATTGTGTGTCTGAGATAAGCAATCTCTAAGAGAGCGAATGCACATTTCTTTTCAATGGCATAGAACCTGTTTCTCTACAGTGTTCCTAGTACCTCCTCCAAGTGCTTAAGGTGAGTTACCATATCCTTGCTATACACCAAGATATCATCAAAGAACACAAGTATAAGCTTCCTTAAGAAGGGTCTAAAAATATCATTCATGACGCCTTGGAAGGTAGCTAGTGCATTTGTGAGCCCAAAGGGCATCACCAAGAACTCGTAATGGCCTTCGTGAGTTTTAAAAGTAGTTCTATGCACATCTGATTTCTTCACTCTAATTTGTGATACCCCGATTTAAGATCAATCTTAGAGTAAACCGCAGCTCCATTTAATTCATCCAACAACTCCTCTATGATTGGAATGGGGTACCTATCTCGAATCGTTTCTTTGTTTAAAGATCTATAGTCAATACAAAACCTCCATCCCCCATTTTGTTTCTTCATTAATAGCACAGGGCTGGAAAATGGACTAATACTAGGCCTAATGATCCCAACAACTAGCACCTCCAAGGTTTTCAATTTCATTTTTCAGGGCAAAAAAACACTTATAAGGTCTAGCATTCACCGGTACTAAATGTTCTCTAAGTGTTATGGCATGTTCTCAGTTGTGGAGTGGAGGCAAACCCGCATGCATCTTAAACACACAAGCATATTGTCCCAGCAATCTATATACTGATTCATTTTTGATCACAGGGTTGGAACCTTTTGGTTTATCAAACAGCTCCGATAACTCCAGTATATACAATTCATCACCCTCGACTGGTGCTGTTTCCAGAGGCTTAAATGAAATCTGTTTTCTCACCATCTTCGAACTCCCTATCAAATGAAATATGTTTTCTTACCTCTCTTAAACCTCAACTTATGGAGACCCCAGTTTACTTTTGTCTCTCCCAATTTTGCTAGGCAAGAGTATCCAAAAACCACATCAGTCGTACTGAAATCAAAACAGTAGAAATCCTTTGTGATATCAACTCCCTGTATATTCACCGTTACTCTTTTACAAATCCCACGACTATAGACAACTTGTCCATTCCCTACTAAGACTCGGAAGGGTTTGGTATCTGTGATCTTAAGGCCCATTTTCTCAACTCCCCCATTCAAGATGAAGTTAGAAGTAGCACCATAATCTATCAAAACCGACACCTTCTTCTCAACAATTGTTCCAAACATCCTCATAGACTTCTCATCGGATATACCTGCTATTGCTAATAGGGACATATTTTCTTCCCATATAGCTTCTTCCACAGCTAATGTTTCCTCGCCTTCTGTCTCATGAGTCTCAGTTTCTACTCCTTGAGTTAACTCTAAAGCCTTAAGCCTCTAATGTGTTATGCAGTGGTGACCCGAGTAAAATCTTTCCCCACAGTGTTTGCAGGCATTTACCACACCCTTGTTACCCTCTGGATGAGCTCTCTTCATCCCACCTTTAGCATCTCCAACCTTAGGTTTCCTATAAGGCACATTGGCTGTACTCCTGCTTGTGTTCACGTAGTTGGGTCGAGAGTTATGACCTTGGCTAGTGTAAGTATTGATTCGGGAGTTAGACTTACTATATTATCTTTCTTCATAATCCAAATCTTGTATCAAATTAGCCATTTTAAACAGCTCATTAAGTCCAATTGTTCTGTTTCTCAACAGCATCACCCTAATGTGTCTCTTCAGCCCATTGATAAACATAGTTTCCAGCGAGGATTTAGGCAACTTGGGTAACTCAGATGACAGTTTCTCGAACTCTATTATGTATTCTTTTACCGAGCCTATATGTCTTAGGTTCAAAAGTTTGCCAAAAGGGTCACCACCAAAAGACTCTTTATACCGTGTCAGAAATTGATATTTAAAGGCCTCCCATGTACTAATGTCTTCACAATCCTGCATCAATTTCAACCATGGAATCGCATCTCCAGTCATACACCCAAACACCAAACTCAATTTTTCATCCTCTTGAGTTCAATTTCTCTCAAAGCACCTTTCAACCCTGAATACCCAATCATCCGGATCCTCGCCCTCAAACATACGCAAATCCCACATCTTAGCTGAGATCATAATAATGGAAACAGGAGAGCTACCTTTTTTTTCTTCATACCTCTGAAAATAAGAAGAGCCTTGGTGATTATGTCTCGGAATCGTGAGCTGAGGTAATGGCAGTAAACCATCTCCCAAATCTTTCTCCGGTGGCAGAGAATACTCTAGCTGTGCTTTTCCGGGATCCTTAGTCCCCACTCTGGCACATGACACCATTGTCTCCTCTACTTGCCTCCTCACAGGGTCATTTTTTTGGTTTATTTTTTCATAAGTTGGAATAGGGTTTCATGCAAGAGCCTTCGCTCTTCATCTTTAGCTTATCTTCCCAATCTCCTATCCTCCTCTGCGTTCAAAAAAACTTTCAAGATATCAGAGGTGGTTTGATGAAGTTTTCCCAATTGTGACTCTGTTTCAGGTGAAGCCGCAGATTGACTGTCAGATTGATTCGGATTTTGCGCCATAGATCGAACAGCTCTGATACCACTAATAGCAATGCTATATCTATGACAAGAAGTAAGACAAGGTTAAAGGAGAATAGAAGATATAATAGAAGAAGAGAAGAGGATCGAGATAAGAAGAAGACGTTAGAGAGAAGAGAATAAGGAAAGAAACATTTACGGCTAAATAGTTCTTTGATAATTTCTGTCCTTCCTAAAAAAAAAAACAAAAAAAATGACGGCAAGAGAGACTAGAGCAACCACGACGAGGGTTTTGAAGAAGGTTGTGGTGGACGCCACCATGGTTAATTTAGGGGTTCGAGGTCGGCCGCCTGATATTGTGACTTCGAGTAGTGGGAGGAAGTTGGAGGTTGATTTAGAGAATGATTCGAGGATTTCTAATGATGTTGGGAGTATGAATTCATTGCAGAAGGATAGTTTTATGGCCTTACCTATTTGTGTTACGGATGAAGCCATGATTAACGTGGGTGAACGAGACTGGCCACTTGTATCACATCCAACATGGTCCATAACTAAATCTACTAACAGGATTGAGAGTAACCTGGTGAGTGGCGGGCACTCACTGCCTTGCTCGACTTTGCCTCATGGTTCTAACGATGCTAGGGTTTTGAATGTTGACAGTCGTGATGATGTGATGGTTGATGCTTTGGTAAAGGATTCTTGCTCTTGTGCTTCCTCAGATCGCGTAGCGATAGTGGAATTCGTTCCTAATCCCGATACAAGTTCTTTGATGAAAAGTGATACTGAATGTTTGAAGAGGGATAATGTTGATGGTTTCTCAAGTCCGATAGCTACTTCCTCATGGGCTGGGCGAGTTACTGGTACGAGTGTAGGGGGTGACTTAATCCCGATTTGTCGAATCTCTAAGGAATTCGTGTCACAGGGAATGTGTGTAGAGTTTCCCAACGGAAAGGAAGGAGAGGCTGCAATCTCGTTGGATGAGGGTGTGTTGAAGGCTATGTATGCCTTGTGGGATAATTGCATGTACGTCAAAGTTCTGGGTCATATTGTGAACATTGCCGTTATGACTCGAAAACTCCATGAAATTTGGAAACTCCAAGGTGCAATGCATGTCATTGACATACTTCGCAATTTTTTCCTCGTTCGATTTGGTGTTGAGGCTGAGTTTCGTTCGACTTTAATGGGTGGTCCTTGGAGAATGTTTGGGAGCTATCTTCTCACCAAATATTGGTCTCCCTCATATGATCCATGTCATAGCGATATCTATACTACTCCCATTTGGATCAGTATTGAGAAATTGCCTATGTATCTCTATCATGATACTGTTCTTATGGGCATAGGTAGTGGTTTTGGTACGCCCTTACGTGTTGATGATACTACTCTTAACCTTGCTCGTGGACACTTTGCTAGGATTTGTGTTGAGGTGGATTTGTCGAAGCCCTTGAAAGGTTCTATTACTGTTAATGGTTCATGTTTCTTTGCTTCGTATAAGGGTCTTTCGAACATTTGTCCCCAGTGTGGGATGTTTGGACACTCGGTGCAATACTGCCCGTAATTCCCTAATGAAGTGTCTCTTGAGGCTGCGCCTAAGATAGCTTCTCCGCCCGTGGTGGCTTCTTTGCCAAGTATTGTACTTGCTCCTTCGGGTGATGGTTTTACACAAGTACGCAGACGTAGGAAGGGTGGGAAGATATCTGGTCCCTAACAAGTTTCTACAGATCGTGTCTTGTTAAAGGAGATCCTGAGTGTGCCTAGAGTGAATTCTCTGCCCAAGTCCAAGGAGAATATCGCACTAGTGAACAAGTTTGATAATTTGAGTGTTGAGCAGGATGACGTGACTATGGATAATTCGATCCCTGTTGTGATGGAAAACCAGGAAAACGTTGCCCCAAGTTCCATGATAACCAAGTCTACGACTCCCTTTGTTTCTTGTACAGGTGTTGTTGATATTCAAAGTGTAAAATCTGTGGTTTGTCAGGTTTCTAAGGATTTATCTAAGGTCAAAAAGTCTAATGTGACTAAGCCAACTGTTGCTTTTAGATCGAAGAACAAAAAGGTTCCTCCTCTCACGCACGGTTTGATTTTTGGCCAAATTTTGAATAAACCTTAGCATTCTCCTGGCGGGAAACAGTTGAGGCTTGACTGTACCATGATTGATGATTGTATTGGTAATACGGTGGGTAATGAGCTGGTCCGTGTTCAGACTATTGTGGCTTCTAAAGCTAGTTGTGTCGGAGGCAAGTCTGGTTCATCGGGCGGTGACTTTGCGGCTAAGCTATTTTTGGATGCACGTAAGTCCGCAATGGAGCTATTAGGAAATGGATTGCAGGTTAAGGTACTTAGTGTACCTCATGAACCTGCTGTCCCGAAGATTAATGCGCAAGTAATTGAGCCACAAAGTTTGGGGGTGGACTCAAGGAATGCCTAGCATGTGTCCCCGGGTTCTGTGTTTCTGAAGAGTTTTTCTCGTGAATTGTCTTTTATGGAATTGCCAGGGGAAAAATAAACCTACTTTTCGACGTTCTATACGTTATGTTCTTAAGAAGTTTCCTTCTGATGTTTTGGCTCTGTTTGAGACTCATGCGGGTGGAGATAATGCGAAACAGATTTGTCAGAGTTTTTGTTTTGAAAATTCAGTGCGGATTGATGCGGTGGGCCAGAGTGGTGATATCTGGTTGCTTTTGGAGAAATGGGATTGGAGACGTTCTTGTTCTGAAGACAGCTGATCAATTTAATCATGTTGTCATTAAGGACGAGTCTGATGTTCTTCATTTGATTGTTGTTTATGCAGCCCCAAGTGTGGCTAGGTGCAGTTCTTTATGGGACGAGTTGTCTGTGGTGATTCAAGCTATTGATGAACCATTGATTGTAGGAGGGGATTTTAATACCATTGTTCGTCTCGATGAGCGGAGTGGTGGTAATGCTCAGCTGTCTCTTGACTCTTTTTTTTTTGGAAACTGAATAATTAGTCTTTCACTAATTGATATGGGTTTCTCGGGAAGCTCTTTCACGTGGAGGAGCGGTCGAAAAGAGCGACATTTTGTCATTAAGAGACTTGACAGAGTGTTGTGTTGTGCTCGTATACGCCTTAAGTGGCAAGAGGCTACGGTTAGACATTACCCTTTTTGGTGTCTGACCATGCTCCTTTGTATATTCAACTCTGTCCAAAGGTGGTGTTGAATCCTTGCAAGTGACCTTTTCGTTTCGAGGCAGCGTGGCTGAAACATCCGTGGTTTAAAGAATTGATTACGAATTCTTGGAGGATTGATAACTCTACAAACAAGCTTTGGTGAATTTGCAGGTTATGTTGAGAAGGTGGAATCAAGAGATTTTTGGCAACATTCACTCGCGTAAAGATGCCCTCCATTGCGAGATTACTAAGGTCCAACAGCAGCTTGATTTAGATCCTTCTGACGCTTTATTTGTGAAGGTAGAAGAGTTATTAAAACGTCTAGATGAAACACTAGAACAAAAGGAGACATTATGGTTCCAAAAATCCCGAGAAAAATGGATCACAATGGGAGATAGGAATACTACATTTTTCCACACCTTGATAATTATCCGGAGGTGAAGGAATAGGGTGGAGATGTTGTTGAATAATGATGGTAGATGGATCACAGACGGTGGCGAGCTAGAGAAGATGGTTGTGGAGTTCTATCAAAAGCTTTATTCCATAGATGATCCTAATAAGAACGTTGCCCACCTCCCGTGGGCTGGTTTTGAGCCCTTGTCCCGAGAGGAGAAAGTGAAACTTGAGAAACCTTTTGATGCTAAGGACGTGTGGCAAGCAGTCTGAAGTATGGGTAAGTTCAAGGCTCCGGGTCCAGATGGTTACCAACCTGTTTTCTATCATGACTGTTGGGATGTTGTTTGTGAATCAGTAGTGAAGTTTGTCCTAGACTTCTTTGTTATGGGTTGCTTACTTAGGAGAACGAATGAATGCCCTTATTGTCCTAATACTGAAGGTGGCCAAACCAGAAGTATTATCCCAGTTTCGACCAATTAGCCTTTGCGATGTCCTTTTTAAAATCATTACGAAGATGATGGTGATCCACTTGAAGCCTATTATGAATAAACTGATTGGGCCAGCTCAATCTAGTTTTATTCCAGGGCGATTGAGTATTGATAACATTGTCGTTGTCCAGGAAGCTGTCCACTCCATGCGGAAGAAACAAGGTAAAAAAGGATGGATGCTTTTGAAGTTAAATCTTGAGAAAGCTTATGACCGTGTCCGCTAGGACCTTCTTGCAGATACTCTTGTGGCTGCTGGGTTGTCTACAGAATGGGTTTCTTGGATCTTATTGACCGTCTCGAACCTAGCTATGATTGTATTGTGGAATGGTGAGAAGAATGAATCCTTTACCCCGTCATGTGGCCTTCGATAGGGAGATCCACTCTCTCCTTACCTGTTTGTGCTTTGTCTTGAACAACTTTGCCATAGTAATGAGATGGTTGTGGCTTCTTCGATTTGGAAGCCTATTAAGCTATCTCAGGGTGGGCCTAAGTTGTCTCATGTGTGTTTTTCTAATGACTTGATTCTCTTTGCAGAAGCATCTATTTCCCAAATTCGAGTAATTCAACGTGTGTTGGAAGAGTTTTGCATGGCCTCGGGACAGAAAGTGAGCTTGGCGAAGTCCAAAATTTATTTATTTGTGTAATGTGGGCGTGATTTGGAGACGAAAATTACAGAGAAAAGTAGCATTCAGTTCACAAAGGACCTAGGAAAGTATTTGGGTATACCGATTTTGCAAAAATGGATTAATAAGGATACATTCCGCTATATCCTGGAGAGAGTATCCTCTCCTTTAGCAGGTTGGAAACAGAGGACCTTGAGTTTTGCCGGGAGATTGACATTGACGAAGTCGGTACTAATGTCTCTTCCTGTACATTCTATGAGTACAATCATTTTACCGGCGTCTACTCTAAAAGAATTGGATAAAATTTCAGGGGTTTTATTTGGGGAAGCTCTTATGAAAAGAGAAAGCAACATCTTGTTTCTTGGAATTCGGTGTGCCGGAAGAAAAGTGAAGGCGGCTTGGGTTTACGTTCTGCCAAAAAGATGAACATAGCTCTCATTTCTAAAGTGGGTTGGCAACTATTAAAGGATGATTGTAGTCTCTGGGCAAGGTTATTGCGCTCTAAATATAACGTTAAAGGGGTTCATGACTCTTCTTGGTTATCAACGAGTGGAAATTGCTCGATGTTGTGGAGGAGTGTGATCCAAGGGTTAACAAACGTCATTCTACCTAACTTGGGTTGGGTGGTAGGTAATGGGAATCAAACATGTTTTTGGACGGATCGATGGCTTTTATCTGAACCGCTTGTTCGAATTACTACATCTACTATCCCGGAGACACTTATGAATGCTACGGTTCATGATATGTGGAGGGATGGCTATGGTTGAAAACACAAGATTTTGAATCAGTTTTTACCACACTCGTCTATGTTGGTGTTAGGGGCTTATGTGGTTGACTAATTTATCGGTAAAGCTAATCGCATTTCATGGAGTGGAAATCCGAATGGCCAGCTTAGTGTCAAATCGGCTTATGACTTACTTACCCATGATGCCACACCTAGACTACAGAACGAGCGATTATTTTTGAGATCATGGAACATACGAGCTCCAGAACATATTAGATGTTTTTTATGGTTGTGCTTACACCAAGTTCTAATGACGAATTCTGAATGTTGTCGGCGTCATTTATGTCCTTCAGTTGTATGCTCTGTTTGTAAAGCTAGAGAGGAGGATATTATTCATATCCTTCGTGACTGCCAAGTGATGCGTGGTATTTGGTAGCGACTTTTTCCCTCTCGGGCACGAATAAAATTCTTTAGACTGTCATTACTCGAATGGCTCTTCGATAATTTGGGTAGTCATACTCAAATGGTCTTTGGTCCTTGGTCACTGTTGTTTGCTGTAGGGGTATGGTGGGCTTGGAAGTGGAGGTGTATGAACGTTTTTGGTGATAAAGGAACTTTGCGAGATCGAGTTCAATTCTTGAAAGACCTTTCGACGGAGATATGGGCTGCTAACTCACGTATTAAGGAGACTAACAGAGTGGGGACACGCGTTGAGAGAATGATTTGTTGGACTCCTCCGACAGGTAATTGGATTAAAGTTAATGTCGATGGGGCTTCAAAAGGCAATCCAGGTGCTGGAGGAGTCTTCGCGGAAGCAAGGGTGAGTGGATTGGTGGGTTTGTTTTGAATATTGGGACTTGTTCTGCTCCGTTAGCTGAACTATAGGGAGCATATTACAGTTTATATATGGCTTGGGAACAGCAGGTGTCACGTCTGGATCTTGAGATTGACTCGGAGATAGTGGTGGGTTTTCTTCATAAGGGGATTGATGACACACATCATCTCTTTTTCCCGGTATACCTGTGCCATGACTTTCTTACTAGGGACTAGAATAATGTATCTCAAAAACGACATAATATAATATAAAACGACAAGCAGTTTATCTATTGATAGATAAGATAAAGTAAGACCCTCTCCTAAAGTCAGAGTGTCTTCCTTCATGTTATGTTGTTCTCCTTAGCCACTTTTGTTCAAACTTGCATTTTCTTTCATCTTTGCTGAGCGTTTGCCTTTGTTCAACATACTCAAAGGCACCACCAACTTATCAGATTGATGAGACTAATTAAAGACATTGGCGCTAGTAGGCAGTGAAGAAGAGTATAAACAAAAAAAGTGGCCCAACTATATATACTATATTTTTATATTGCTTATATTCATTGGCAATGAGCACCACACCATGAGACTAGTTTGGTAATACTAAGATCAGGTTTATAAAGGCAGGTGTGGTGTCTCATTTCTTTTCAAAGACATAGGCGGCTCAGAGTTAAGAGTTTGGCATGAGGTTAATGGGTTATGTGTCGTTGTCGTCGAATCTGTATGAGGAAGAATGAAAGTTTTAGGTTTATAGAATGTACAACTCAAACCTAGCAGCATTACAAAAACTTGTTGAATTCGTCACATTCTTCGTTAGCTTTCCATGCGTCCTCAATGTGTAATTACGTTTTCTTTCGCTTCTATATATCATCATGTCTATTGGCTCAATGCTTAAAAGCATATTTTCAATACTAACAATCTGCTAGACATTCTCATGAATCCGGAAGGAGCCGACCATTGTACATCTTTTCGAGTAGCTCGCGAGCACCAGGTCTTCTAAGAAGGCCTTTGTTGTTTGGTAAACCTGTACCCAAACAGACCGGACAAACAAGCTTACCTCGACCTGTTTGCATCAGAACCACCAATTAATCAGATATTTTAACGCGTTACCAAACCAAATTCACCTAAAGAAGTATTGGGAAAGAGCACAAACCATAACAGTTTGGACATTCTGTAAACTCATATACATCTTTTGCACGCTTTCGGTTGAGAGCTTTCCATTTTCCTGTACCACCACACATATCACCTAAATCATAACAAAATCCAAAGATTAAAACCAAATAGGCATTAGTACTAAGTTCATGAAGCATCTTGCAACATATCAAATAGAAACAGAGAATCATTTTGAACTTTAACATAGCAAGGTGATCACGAAGTATGTTATCAAGAATTACATATGTTTGTTGAACGTAACAATTTGGTCTTTTAATCCTACGCTATAAGATCAAAAGTATCTACGGAACCATAAGGCAAATCTACTATACAGTATAGTTCCAAAGATAATATTTGCTTATATTAGATACTCAGGAAAGAAGCTATAACATTAAAAAAAACAAAGAAGTGTCACTCACAAAGAACTGCCCCACTGCCCTGACAGTTACGGCATGAACCTCCTGGTTTCTTGTCTAGAGCGGCCGCGTTTTGTACAGAGACAAAGGTATATGAATTACTAATTAAAGCTGCAGATGCGCATAAACATGTCATCCACTTCCTCCGTGACACCAACTTTTGATCCCCCTGCAATCAAGAATACAGGCCAGTTAAGATATTTGTCAGTATAATGGTAGCACTTGCATATAGAACTGAACACTGTGAACTATAACTTGCTCAGTGAACCAAGGCACACTAGTATTGATTTACCAATTTGTAGCAGAACTAAAGACGAAGACAAAGATTTGCAACTTTGTCTTTAGCATAATATAAGCAATTGCATAGCTAATTAACTAGAGAATGTGATCAATCAACAAGCTGATTGTGAGGTAAGCTATTAGTAGTCACCAAATTAAACAATAACGGAGATACACACTGTTCATCTGCATATCAATAATGAATCAGGACAAACTAAAAATATGAAGTAGAGTAAGTAAGATAAGGAATCATAAATCTTGTGGTTAGCTAGCTACCAAAGTCAGGGCGATTCGAAATGATCAACTTGGAAGGAGAAAAAGATACGGAGGTTTACAAAATAGTGAACTGAATATTCTTTCTACTTAACCACAGATACAAGAAGCTCACAACGTACAAGGAAAATCAAAACTTTTCAATAGAAAGCAAACTTAATATGAGTAACCTGGGGTTTGTTGGTAATCTCGGAAGAAGACTCCAAATCGTTCGAATCGAAGCTCTGATTCTCTGGGCATGATTTGGCAAGAAAACGAACTCGATTCTGGTTTGGTGCAGCTGAACTAAACGGAGATGCTGTATGGAGACACGAAGGGAGTGCGAAGAGATGAGATGATGCCGCCATTTTCAGTCTGCGGTCATAAATTTTACTGGCTGAACCGGACCCAAACCGCTGTATGTCTGTCATATAAAAAAATTTTTAATTCAATTTCAGAAACAAAGTAAAGCCATTACTATACGTATAAAGAAAAGGCCCCCTAGCCCACTAGGCCTGGTCCACGACGGCCCAAAACGATAGTGGTATATATATAAATTCCAAGTCTACCATGACTGGAAAAATCATAATATATCACTACACTAGAATATATTAGTCATATATTTTAATATTGCGGTAAAAAAAAATTAATACTTTCAACAATCATATATTATAATATTGCGGTAAAAAAATTAATACTTCAAACAATCATATATTTTAAAATTGCGGTAAAAAAAATTCATACTTTCAAACAATTTGGATGTGCTGTAATTCGAATTTATGACATGTAGAAAACATTACATGTGCAACAACAAGAAGTAATAAGTTTTTTTTTTTTTTTTGGTGAACACAAGAAGTAATAAGTTGGTATATGTTTTTGTTATTTTGTTTGATTTGAAATCAATTCTACAAGAGAAAATCGGTTTCCAAATGGTCATTTTCCAATTGCGGTTACAAACGGTATACGTATTATTTAACAGAAATTTAAACGTTGACTAACGTTATCAACAATTAATGTTAATTTTAATTTACGGTTTAATGTATATATAGTTTATTTGAATCTTTAGACATTTCGTGTAATATTATACATTTGAGACTAGTTTGGTTTGAAAATCTTTTATGACAAAATTTGTGGCATAATAATTGGTGAAGAGGTAAGAAAATGATTTGGCATAAAGTGGAACCCTCGTAATAACTTTTTGCCGACATGTCAGCAGATAGTTCGTGGAAACGCACAGCTGCCGGAGTTTCCTCCTTCCAATACCTGTATCTCTTTTATAGTATGATAATGTCTGTTGCATTCTCATTCGCTACTCCAATATCAATAAAGTCATCATTTTTGTTTCAAGTTTTAACATCTGCTGCAGTCTCATTGGCTACTCTTCTATCACTCTCTATTGGCTCGTGAATACTTTGCTCGCTTTCACCTTCAAGATCGCTCTCTTTGCTTTTCTCATTTATACGTCCTTCTCCTTTTTCACTCAGAGTCAAGATCGTATTTCCCTTACTATAGAAGAGAACCCACAAGAAAATTCAAGTCTTTAATCTCTCTCTTTCAGGTATGTCTCTCACATTGATAATGGCGATTTCGTTGGTTTTAAAGTTGTGAAATAACTTGACGCTTCCTTTTGTTTCGTTTCTGCTTTTGGGTTAAGTCCAAATTATACTTCATTTTTCCTTATCTAGAGTTACCTTCTGTTTCATGATGGAACAACCTCGGATGTTCAGTCTGAAATTTCGCTTTAGTCCTTTTTAAAAAAAAAAATTTCGTCGGTGTACATTTGTGATTATATGCATATGCTGTGCGTTGTTTTTTCTTAAAACAAATTATTTTGCAATATCATTTTTTTTTTAGAAACCGACATTTTCCAACCCAAAGTGGATTTTAGTCGTCTTTTAGTTTCTTAGGGAAATTTTATGATGATTTTCCAGGAGACTAGGCCGTGTACTTTCTTTCAGAGTCAAAATGCAGAATCTTGGTAGAACAAGAATCCAAGGGAGGCCAAACAGATCTATGTCGTTTGACGGTGAGGATTAATCTATTAAACTTTTCAAAATAAAAATAAAAATATGGAGAAACTTATATTGCTTTCTGGTTCTAGAAGATTACAGACTTTCTGAGATTTGTTAGCTCCAAAGTCAGAAGCATTTGTTTTGTTTCTAATTTTGGTGACTTTTGGAGTGTAGGATTGGGTTTTGCAGATCCAAAGAAGAGCAACAATTACATGGGGAAAATTGTTTTGGCCATTTTCCTTACAGCAATGTGCATTTTCTTGCTCAAACAATCCCCAACCTTCAATACCCCCAGTGTGGTATTACTTCATTTAGTGTTATAATTAATACAAATCCTTATTTTTATAGTAGTAATGTTCTGAGTGGTTGTCTTTATGTTTTCTTTATGTTTCAGTTCTCTCAACATGAACCAGGAGTTACCCATGTTTTAGTCACTGGTGGTGCAGGATATATTGGGTCACACGCAGCTTTACGCCTTCTAAAAGATTCATACCGTGTGACCATTGTGGTATATATATCCTCATTGCTTTACATTTATGCCTCTTGTGTTATATCTAAGTTAGAAGTAATTATTCTGTGTTTTGGCAGGACAATCTATCACGTGGGAATCTCGGTGCAGTCAGGATTTTGCAAAAACTCTTTCCGGAACCTGGAAGACTTCAATTCATTTATGCTGATCTTGGAGATGCAAATGCTGTATGATCCTACATTGTGATTCTAGATATAAGACCAGAGGACAGAAATAAGATATAGCAAGCTTTTTGGTTTTCTTGATAAGAAATTCTTTCAGGTTGACAGAATATTTTCTGAGAACGCATTTGACGCTGTGATGCATTTTGCTGCTGTTGCCTATGTTGGAGAAAGTACTCAATATCCTCTCAAGTGAGTATATTTCTCCTTCTCAAAAAGGTTTTACCATTACTGTTGAATCATATATAGTAACTTGGTTTTATGTCATTTGCAGGTACTATCACAACATTACATCGAATACTTTAGTGGTTCTAGAGACAATGGCTGCTCATGGTGTGAAGACTTTGATATATTCAAGCACATGTGCTACTTATGGTGAGCCTGAGAAGATGCCAATAACAGAGGAAACTCCTCAGGTCCCAATCAATCCTTATGGAAAGGCTAAGAAGATGGCAGAAGATATCATCTTGGATTTTTCCAAAAATTCCAATATGGCTGTTATGATTCTGAGGTTGTTGCTCAATTCTTTGCTATGTGTGTGTACGGGAGTTGTTGTGCTTGTTTGCTTGTCCCCTGAACTTGAATTTCTTCTTTGTTCATATCGGATATATAGATATTTCAATGTGATTGGGTCTGATCCTGAGGGGAGACTGGGTGAAGCTCCAAGACCTGAACTCAGAGAGCATGGACGGATCTCGGGTGCTTGCTTTGATGCTGCACGAGGCATCATGCCGGGGCTGCAGGTAATAATCACGCTCTTTGCTGTGCTTCATCGTTATTACATAGAACCTTTGTCAATGTTTATTTGGTTTTTATCCATAGATTAAAGGAACAGACTACAAGACTGTTGATGGAACTTGCATACGTGATTACATTGATGTCACGGACTTAGTTGATGCCCATGTTAAAGCACTTGAAAAAGCAAAGCCCTCCAAAATTGGGATCTTTAATGTTGGTACAGGGAAAGGTATATAAAGATATTCTTGGTAATAGATTTTAGCATAATGAAGTGAATGGATTTCAAAGACTGTAATATCAATTGTTGTGCAAGCAGGTAGCTCGGTGAAGGAATTTGTGGAAGCTTGCAAAAAGGCAACCGGGGTTGATATAGAAGTTGATTACTTGCCTAGACGGGCAGGAGATTACGCAGAGGTTTACAGTGATCCAAGCAAGATTAGAGAGGAGCTAAATTGGACAGCTAAGCACACAAATCTTCAAGAGAGTTTAGAGACTGCATGGAAATGGCAAAAGCTTCATCACAATGGCTATGGATCTTCTCCCTTAGTTTCTGCATACTGACCTTTCTGCATTGGTCTGTGATGAATGCTCTTCAAGGACTCCTTCACTGATAGATGATAGCTAGAGATTTTAGAGTCTTGATTCTAGATGGTAGTGAAGGTAGTATGAGTTCTTATTTATCAGTAGTAATATAGTATTTAAATTCATATATAGAGACTATATGAAATTCATTTTCATTATCATTATATAATATTATATCAATCACATATTTTATTGTGATTATTTATCAAAATCCTGAGCAGATGACGTCTGGTGTAGAAGTGAGTAGTGGTTGGGGGTTTGAAGTGTTCAAACCCAAGTGAGAAACTTTGTTTTGTTTTAGTATTTCTAATCTGGATTCAATCATCAGTTCATCACATGGTGGGATCGACTGATGTCGTCAATCCACTTAAGAATTCGGTTTGGTTACAGGATCTGGATAGGTTAAAATCTAAAAATGATAACACAGGATTGTGAAAAGTGAAATCATATTAGAAGTAATGAGATGGTTACTATAGCATATCCAATGGCAAAATCTGGTTCATATACTGATTTGGGAAAGACAGGCAATACGGTTGTTCAGGTAGATTTACAAACCTCGTGAAAATATGCAATCAAAAAAAAAGCAAACTGGTCATCCACATGTCTTTAACTTGAACCAGGGAAGAGTCATTAGGCGATAGATTGAACTGCTCTTTCAAAGTTATCTTCAGCTGATGATACACGCTTCACAAGTACGTGTTCTGGGTGAGAAAGTTTCAGTTGACTGCAAAAAAGATAGGAGATGTAAATGGACTCAACAAATGCAACTAACTCAATGTTATTATAAGGATAAGAATACCATTAGTCTCAACTAAATTTTCAGTGAATTCTATGGATTGATTTGGGCCAAAGGGTGATATTATGCAAGTAGATGATTAGATTTTACCTTAGATAGCGTGAAGATGATTTGCCGACATGAAGACTGCACACAACAAGGTTTGCAAGAGTTTCTGGATCTTTAGCATCCTGCAATCACCACAAATTGGTATAAACACACTTCCCCATATACAGAAAAGCCAATAATCAAGTGCAATGTGACAAATTTAGCAATAGGTCTCTAGTAACATATGGTTCCCGCGAATGCATATTGTGTAAAAAGAGAAGTGTGGTACTCAAGCCTATTTTATAGTTACCTTGTTGAGTGCTTCAAGCAGCAGCGTTTCAGCTTCATCAAAGTTACCCATTTGCATACAGCAAACAGCTTTGCCATTCAATATCAAGCATGTCATTGGGTACCTCTCACAGAAATCTTGAAAAATGAGATAAGCTTCTTGTGTCTTTGAACCGCCCTGGACACCATAGAACGTCGTAGTATTAGAAAGCAAAACAGAATTTATTTAAAACAATCCAAACAAATTTTGAACATTTCGCATTGTACCACTGCTAGGTTCAACCACGCGCTAGCAAGTTGAGTGAGAGTATGATCTTCGTCAATCTGTTGCATCACTCTAAGCTGTTTCTCAGCATGATCTGCTCTATGCATCTTAATGAATATCTGAACATTCAAGGCATGCCTATAAAACCAAGACAAACGAACAATCTTAGGACAAGTAAATATATTCAATTTAGCAAAGAAGATCAGAAAATCTTACAAATCCATTGTTCCTCCTGCATGAGTATGCTTTAAAGCTTCACTATAATCTTCTTCGTGCATGAAAATAATACCAGCAATCAACCGCAAAATAGCATTGTTTCCTATAGTTGAATCTGCCAACCATTCCTTCAAGCTTGAAATGGTTGATTCCTGGACCAATAACAATCGTTCCATCTCAGATTCAAATCTCATTTGCAACCAGAATTCCAAAATGTTGCTATATAGACATGTTTCCGAACACAAATCAACGGTGAATTAAAATCGAATTACCTTATTTTGAGGATTCGATAGATACATAGCGAGGAGTTTGACTGCCTGTAGTGGAGTAGCGGCTGATTCGTCTATCTCACTGATGGCAAGCTTACAACACACACAAAAAAATCAAAAAACTAATCAAACAAAATGTAATCGAAATAAGATGGCATTGTTGAAATCAATAGGACGGTAGAGAAACCTGATAGCTACCGAGGGCGATGTAAGAACGGAAGACGAGGCAGTCACGTTCCACGGCATCTTCCGACGAGAGGCCAGGGATCTCACTGTTGTTGATAGCCGTTTGATATGCTCCCAAATAGAAATTGTTCCTCAGGCTGAAGAGGTGATCGGGTCCTGCTCCCATGGCTGCCATTGCTTCGTGTAGATCTCTCGAAATCACGGATCAGCGTCTAAATCCAAACGGAAAACAAGAAACAAATAAACGGGTTAATAACGTTTAACCCCTTAATTTACAAAACATATGAATAAAAACCCCATTATTTTCAAAATGTACAATTGACACCCTATCTCTGATTTGGGCCTCAGTATGCAAAATAACGAATGAGGTTCTTTAATTAATGGGCTTATAGTGAGTATGTATTATGAACTTTGGTCTTTATTAAAAGAAACTTCAAACAAACAAATTTGATTAGTGAATGAGACTAGTCAGTGTACTACTTACATTGGTTGAACGAGTTATACGTAAATATATTATAAAATGTAAAGTAAAAGTAATTGTATATATAGCTAATTAGTTTACGTAATTCACATAAAAAATCATGTTCTAATATAAAACAAGAAGATGACTATTGTTTTTTCTATGAACTTAGGGAGCACTTAAAGGGAATGGTCGATTTTACGTAAAGTCGATATATTCATTTCACATGTTCAAAGAACTCCATGTGCTACACAACCCAATAACACAAAATCAATCCTATAATTTATCACTAAAATATCAATCTCTAATGTTAAATCAATTTGTACAAGTGACGATCTTGCAATTCTCAGTATAATGTTTTATAGCTGCCTTACATTGAATCATATGTTTGTATATAAACATACGTTTCCGATCGATAAAAACATGTTTCGTGGTTACCAATCAAATTCTATATTTATCTTTCTTTGTCAATAAATTCTTATTGTAATTTTTAAATATATTGGATAATATATATATATATATATATATATTATCACTGATATTAATCAATATTGAATCCTTTCAACATGCGTCACCGTAGAACGAGGGAGGCATGACTTATATTGTTTTAGTTTTAGCACCGTATGGTCTTATTATTGTATTAAACAGTATAAGTCTCTATTACTTTCATATTAAAATGAAACAGTTTATAAGTCTCAACTTTCTATTATTTTTATTTATTTTCTTTTGATAAAATATCTAAAGAAACCAAAGGACACTAGAACTACAGTCCATAATCTAATATACAAAACAGCGTTGCTAAAAAATATTTTTCTATTTCTAGTTTATTTTTTTATAAAATGAAAACCATTGAGAATATGTATATGTACATATATATATATATATGTATGCACAAATGTAATAGAAATACATTTTTGGTTTCTTATAAGAAGAAAAACATTTCAATTGTGGCCATTTGTTTAGCTATTAAATTTGAGTTGTTGGGGTCGGTTTCAACTTTGAGACCAAATTTAAAAATGTGATCATATACACATAATTTTATAAATGATAGAAGTGATGGGAATGTAATCCCGAACGTGGCTCTAAGTGTTTATCATGAAGCCGACCAATTTATTCACATCTCATATCTAGACATTTCTAGGGATGTTTAAATGAGTTTTCAGGTCTGTAGATACCCAGAATCCATTTCAAGGGATATAGGCATTTTCAATGTGTTTTTCATTTTTTTTTTTCTAAAATGCTAATTATTTGTTTAAAAACCTTTCATGTAACTTGGTTTTTAGAAAATAAAATTATAAGTTTTAAGGAAGAAAAAAATGATGATAAAAGGGAGTTCATGCTTATCTATCGGTATATAGGTTTGGTACGTTATATGTTCCAAGCCGATTATGAATTTCTTCTTTTTGCCATCATCATTTTTCTTTGAATATTATTTTTTGAAACAGTTATTTTAATTTTCTATCAGATGTTTCATTATACATGACCAAATTAAGAAGTTTTTTATCTTATTTTTTTTTATGAACTTGAAGATAGGGCTAGGTATAAGAGAAAACTACTCTAACAATTCTCTAAAACATAAGCCTTAATTTCAAGTATTCTTTTTTTTTTTTTGCTATGAATGAGTTGTCCAATTTGATTGATCTGATCATTTTCTTGTGCGAATATGTTATTCAATTCCTCTGAAGCAAACAAAAAAGAGTTCCTACTGTTTTTGTCTGACTTCAAACATTTGGATGTTTTGCGGTTTCATCATTTAAGCGCATGCTAAACAAATAGTTTATACTTCTAGTAATCAATTTTAGGCTTTTTTCTTTTCATTTCTTGCGGCTAATATATCTAAACAAAACAAACTAAGAAAAATTTGTTGTTATAACTAGCTACTACCAAAAAGAATTTAGCATGTTTAATTATTTTATTAGTGTCATTGTTGTGTCATTTTTTATGAGAAACTATAACAAACATACATAAGTTTTCAAAAAATTAGATTTAATGTAATTTTTCAAACAATACCTAATGTACCCCTGTAATAGTATAATCAAAGTGATAATTGTTCAAATTTTAGTTTGTCCGTATACATATATATATATGTGTACCTCTAACATATTTATTACATATATTAAACAATTATATAGATGTGTTGGATATTTGCGTTTTTTTCTATGCACCGTAAAACAAATATTATTACCATGTTATGTTTTTATTTACCCATGTACATAAATCTATATATTTCTAACATATTTATTATATATGGTAAACAATTACATATGTACACATCTGATATGTTGGATATTTATGTTACTTTTTCTTTGTACCGCGGAACATATATTGTTACCGAGTAAATAATATTGTTATCTACTCAACTTAAATCTTACAGAGTTATCAAATATATTATTTATCTAACTCATTTAACACATATGTAATATACCTTATTTCTTATCGATGTACAAAAAATAATATCGGTTTAACTAATTCAGTATCGGTATACTAAGGGTAAAATGGTCAAGATTGACAAAATATGTCAAAAATCTATTTTTTTGAAAACTTGTGTCAAAAATCTAATTTTTTTGAAAACTTTTGTATTTTTGGCAAATTCACCATTTTTTTATTAAGTCGTATAAAATACATAATATTTTAGACCAGTAATGTATTAGCTAATATAGAAGAAAACACAATTTAATAAACACATAAAAATGTTTGTTGTTAATTAGCTAGCTACCCAACAAAAAGTACCAAGTAGGTGAGTTCAAATATTATTTAGTATGCGCATTAAATTCAATAATAATTATTAAGTGATTATAACTAAATAAATTTTATAGTTAAGTCCAACATGCATAAGAACACATGGTAGTACCATGTGATGAATTTATTACCCATGATACAACTCTCATTCTTATAGTCTGTATTAAATCGATACCACACATGGAAGTTCATATATTTACACATGAATAATTGTGTGTATGATGGTGATAGACAAATATGATATTAAGAAATTTGGTGTAGTTAAATAGTATATAAATATATAGATGGCGACAATATGGCGAATCTAAATTGAGATATTAGCAAACGTATGATTAGTTGGTACCAATATTAGATCAATCTACAGCCTAATTAACAATACACCAACTGAGATTTGTTATTCATTTTTAAAAAGACCATCTTAGATTGTATATAGCTAATAAATAAATATTCGTATATATATATATATGTAATGTTTTTCTATTACCAGTCTTGGCCACTTACATAAAATGTATTTTGATGTAAGAACTTATATTTATTTATAAGACTATTATGTCTAAACAGTTATAGTTAAAAGGAATGAGAATACATACCATACAATTGAAGATCAATTAATGTATATATATATATATATATATATATTTATACCATGGCGCAGAATGTGTTTAAGAAGTGTTTTGTTTAGTTATCATATATACATCTATATAAATAATGTATTTGATGGAGAAGTGCTTTTGGTGTAGTTGTTAGATATTTATCTTTATAATCTTTTTCACTGATGTTCGATGGGGAGTGGATTTAAATGTTGACCAATTCGAAAGAATTGCTTTACAAAAAATTAAAATAAGAATTATAGAGCATATAATTTTCAAACATTCGATATTTGAAGGAGGAACGCGTTAAGTTTGTGGAATTATGTTCCGCAATGGTTCTATTATATTACAAACAAATTTGTTGTTTAATTACAAGTAGAATATTAAGCGTATGAAAAGAACCTTTAATAAATCTTTAGTATACTCAAAAATACCTAAATAAGGTTAATCAATAAAGAAATAATTTAATTATTTTCATGCACGAGTTTTCAAAAATAAATATATTACAAAAAATTCGAAATGATTATTATATAATGGAATATATTTGACATAATTTATTCTGGGCTACGGGAGGGCAACTACATATACTACTAATCTATTAATCATTCAAGGTAGTGATATATTTAAATAAACCATAAATAGTGACAGAACGAACTCCTTATCATTTCGTCTTTAATTATAGATGTAAGCTAATAATATCTTCTTGATTAGTTAGCTTCTAATCCTATGCATTATGTATTAAACGCATCCAGAATTTTGATTTTAAAATGATTTTAATTATCGACATATAATAATCAGTAAAGTTGTTTTATTTTCTTCCTTTTGTTGTTGTTGTTGTTGTTGTTACTTTTAATCATTAGATGAACAGCTAAATGATAAGTCAACTACGGTTGACTTGACCAAGGACAATATTCAATATCAGTGACGGATAACTTATTTGTTGTATATAGCTGAAGTGTAGAAAATTAAATTAGAATGTGAATTCTACTTCTTTGACAAAAAAAAAAGAATTCTATATAAACCCTTACATAATATCTTTTTAAAAACTCTCAGACAGTTCACTTAAGAAAAAGTATAATTATTAAACTAATATTTCGTTATGAAAAGGATAATAAAAGTTATACGTTGCCTAAAAAAAAAAATACATATGACAAAGAGATATTTTGGTAATCAAGAAATTAATAGCAAAAATGTACAACTATATCATAATTTAACGTGGCACTGTAGCGTTGGCTGATACTGAAACGTACTCCGAGAATTGCGGCTGTTTGCCGATCTCTTTACTTCATACTCACTTGTTTTTTTCCCCAAGTGCAGCATCTCATTATGCCCTTTCACATTTTACTTTTATTTTACATATTATTTTTATTTTAAGTAATTAGTTTCGTTATATAATTGAAGGAAGCTCAGTAGTAATTATGTACATCGTTAATTTAAGTTAAATCCCTTGACAACTCTCTAACGCTAGAGGTAAAGAAATCCGCTTTGAAATTTAAGGACCTAAAAACTAAAGAAATATCAAAACAAAAAAAAATACATATTTCTTAGTCTTGGAAATATTTCTATGTAAGGTTTGGATGCTGGCTACACTTCTGGCATGTAAAACTTCATAGTGATATCACAAACTTCAACGTGCCATTTTTTTAATCCAACTAATAAATGTACTTAGCATGATACGACAAACTTCAAAGTGTAATTTACTTATTCTAACTAATAAATATATATAGCATTCCAAAGTTAAGTATTGTAAGTTATAGCTGAATTGTTTTTAGTCTAGTGGTTAAAATGATCCAACTAATTAATGATTTGGTATCAGGATTCGATTCTTACCCGCTGTATTATAGTAGCTTAGAAAAGAATTTTAGGGATGAGTTTTAAACTATGGATCGGGTCTTATCGATCCAATGTTGACAAAAAAAGTATTGTAAGTTATATTAGACATTGTTTTATTGTAAGTATATACCTTTAATTTAAAACTTTGTAAAGATATAACATCAAATAATTAAACATCATTGTATATAAACTAGAATAATATTCTAACTTCTTATTTTTTATAAAGAAGATATATATACAAATCACACAATTAGATTATGGCAAGGCAATCTCACTCATACATACAACCCATTAAAACAGAAACATTATCGTAAAATTATAGCTAGGTTTATAGTGACTTATTAATATAATAGTCATATAAAAAAATATTAGTTTATATTTAAGTACAAGACTTGGCCGTATATATCTCGATCCATGGGATCGGTATTATTTTAAGCAATTTATATCATTTTCATCACCTTTAAATATCTTATTTTTAATAACTCGATCATATTATATAGCGTACAATCTGATCTCTCTTTATCTCTTACATGGAGAAGTAGTCGAAGATAGATGTTTTCATTCTGAAAAGTCAGCCCCTCTTTCTTGTTTCATCATCTATTCTTCATTTTCTTCTTTTCCCAAGAAAATCACAAATTCTCCAAGGAAAATAATCAAACTTCACTTGTCATACAAAACAATCTAGAATTGTAATCAGATTTTCCAATTCCTTTACTGTATATATATCATATATACATATATATTATGTGCAGCGTCTTTGAGCTTCAAGACATGGACAATTTCCAAGGAGACCTAACAGACGTTGTACGAGGAATCGGATCAGGACACGTGTCAGCATCTCCTGGACCACCGGAAAGTCTTTCTCCGCCGCCTACATCAGATCTTCTCCACGTGGATTTCCCCTCCGTCGCTACTTCTGCCATAAATCCCTTCGGCGATCCTTTCGTTACCATGACAGATCCTCTCCTTCACCTCACAGCAAACTCCGACTTCTTCTCCGACGCCGGAGATAACAAAAGCAACAACAGTTTTCCAATCGTTCCAAAGGGTTTTGAGGATGATCATATTAAGGATCAATGTAGTGTCTTCCCAAGAATCAGGATCTCGCAAAATAACATCATCCACGATGCTTCCACGTGTAATTCACCGGCCATGGCCGTCTCCGCCGCTTCAGCTGCTTCGCCGTGGGGGATGATTAACGTTGATACGAGTAACAACACCTCATCATCGTCGCAGATTCATATCTCTTCTTCTCCTCGGAATCTTGGCATAAAGAGGAGGTAAATTTATTACAATTCGATCTATATGATTTAATTATCAGTTTTTTCTTTCTTGATTAAACGAGATCATTTAATGTTAGGTTCATGATTAAATATACTAACACCATGTGATTAATTACTTATTCCTTTGGAGATTTTCAATCATTAATACTAATTTACTTACGACTGAAATAAATATCATTTTCTTGAGGTTTCATATTTGAAAAACTTATTACTACACCAATTAAATTTCATCATTTTGTAAAAATTATTTGCTAAATATACGATACATGTGTAAAGTGAAAAGCTAACGCTATTAATTTATTCCATGAAATAATTATAGACAATGGGAATTAGGGTTTCGTTTAATGTATGTATATTTATGCAACCTGTAATAAAGATTTTTGAATCTTTTTTTGGTTGTCTAATTTTAAAATCTGTTTGCTTTTGTAGCAGTATTTCAGTTTGCTTCATATAATTCTGTTTATGCACATATTTCTTGTCTAAACTTGACAAGGGTATGCGCACGGATTCTATATCAATAAAGTGTGTGAACATCATCAACATAGACATTGATCACAAAGATCAACTTTATATTTATTTTATGATAGAGTAAATTAGCTTTATTTTACAACATATATAATAGTTTAATAACGACGGATGCAGAAAGAGCCAGGCAAAGAAAGTGGTGTGCATACCAGCACCAGCCGCCATGAACAGTCGATCTAGTGGAGAAGTTGTTCCGTCTGATCTTTGGGCTTGGCGAAAGTACGGTCAAAAACCAATCAAAGGTTCTCCTTATCCCAGGTATATATAGATAAGATATACACATATTGCATTTCTATATATGCATAACCCTAGCTACGTCCGTGACTCATATAAACATATATATTACAAACATCAGATATGAAGTATGTTCTGTATTAACACTACTTTTGTAACAACTTGGAAATCTTTATCGTTTTTTTTTTAACTGGAATGTTTGGTTCTGAAAATAAAAAGGTTGTTTATTTTCTTTGTTAACCATTGAAAAAATAACCTCAATGAGTAGAAACAATATTGCAGGTGCAATCATTAGCATGGAAGTATAAAGTATAAAGTTCTTTCGATTTTCTGTGGCGCACATTAAGCCTTTTAATTCCTTATTGTGACATTTGATACAAAAATTATCTTATATATAACCATAATATTCCATACGAAAATAAGATATTATATATTATCATTTTTTGTTCAGAAAAGTGATTTTTCTCAGGAATAAAAGGTTGAATAAATATTATGGGTCACTAACGAAGTCTTTAATAGTTACTTAATTGAATAATTATTTGGTCTTCAGGGGTTACTACAGATGTAGCAGTTCCAAAGGTTGTTCAGCTAGGAAACAAGTCGAACGTAGCCGCACCGATCCAAACATGTTAGTCATTACTTACACCTCTGAACATAACCATCCATGGCCCACTCAACGCAACGCTCTCGCCGGCTCTACTCGTTCCTTTTCCTCCTCCTCTTCAAATCCTTCTTCTAAAACCGCAACCGCAACCACTTCTCCCTCATCAAGAATCTCCCATAACAACAATGAAAAAGACGAACCAAATAAGTCCCAGTTGCCTTCCTCTTCTACTCCTCCTTATGTAACCACAACGGTTAAGGAAGAGGACGTAGAGGAGCGTCAGGACACGATGGAGTTTGATAATAATGAAACCTATAGACCGGAATTGTTGTCTGAGCTACATCAGCCGGAAGATTTTTTCGCTGATCTCGACGAGCTTGAGGGAGATTCTTTGACTATGTTGCTTTCTCACAATAATGGTGGAGGCGATTTACAGAATAAAACAACGATTTCCGACGTTTTTAGTGATTTCTTTGACGACGACTCTTCTAGGTCGTTATAATAATTATTATCAATTACTATTATTGAGATGTATACATACATAGAAATAAATTATTTGTGTAATTTTTTTGTGATTAAAATGATGGTATCAGTCGTAGTTAGCTTATACCACGTTGCCCTGATAGCCTATGACAGATATTTTCCTCCTATACAATTTTTTTGTATGTTTTTTTCTTCTGTTTTATAAAATTTTATATGATCAAAGATTTTTTTTTTCAATAATATATTAGAGAATAATATCCCACATCGGAAGTTGGAAGGGATCCCCTCTAATATATATAAGATATGAACCTCTCTATTTATTGCCAAACCAAGTCCAAACTGATTTCAAACTGCTAAAAAATTCTCAATGTGTCATTATCATTTGAAAGCACTCTCAATAAAGAAACATAATTGATTTTGCAATGCTAAGATTGGAAACTGGTTTTACAAAACCATTCTAACTAGCTAGATACAGTATACTAAAAGATTAGAGAGCTTATGTGCTTCTTGTGATAATAGTTATTGTAAATCTTGAGGTCATTTTTAACCAAATTTCTCTTAATCAAACAACCAATATAGGATTGTATATAGAGACAAAGGAAGATATATAGATGTACACACTCATGTGTGTTTATGTGTTGTGCTGATAGAGGATAGGGAGCAGAGAGAAGTGGGGCTAAGGAATATTGGTCGATGGGACACAAAGCCAACATGTCCATCCACAATTTTAACTAGCATGACTCTTCATTCTAAGAAATTACAAATTAAAGATAAAATTTTTACTTCACACATTATTTATCTTTTTTTTTTCTAAGTATATGGACCCATGCTACATTGAGTTATTTCTAGCTAAATTTGGTAAAAATCATATGCGATCAATATTACAAATTAGGAAATTAAATCGTAAATTTTTACTAGTATACATATGGAATATCATCAAGTTATAGTATAAATGTTTTAAATTATAAGAACGCAGATAATGATTGTTAGAATAATTTCTCTTTGCCGTGTGCATGTGAGTGATCTTGGAAGTCATGAAAAATGCCCTAGTTTCATGGCTTTTCTTACGGGCCGAATTAAATGAGAATCCCATAATATATACCCACAATAAATAATTACTCCCTCCCTCCGTATTGAAATAGTTGTCGTTTTAGATTAATATTTTTGTTTATAAATATTTGTCGTTAACATATTCTAATGCAATTTTTGTAAAAATATATTAAACCTAATCTCATTATAGATTTTACGTTTAAGAATCTTTAAAGAATCATTTTTTATCTTGTAATAATATATTTATTCCTTTTCAATATAGTCGATAAATGTTGGCTCATAACATTATCGGTCAAACTTACAAAAGAAAATTAAACTATTGAAATTTTTACGAGCAATATTTGTAAAACTAATTAATCTACGTGTTACTTGTGAGGTTAATTTTATAAATGTACAATAAATCTTAATCTACGTGAAAATGTCTAAAACGACGATTATGACAACTATTTCAATATGGAAGGAGTAACTATTTGATTTATTAATGTATTTATTCATTCTGACTGGTATGATGTTCGTTTAAGTTATTTCAATAATTGGAAAAAAAAACATTTTAAGTTAGTTTTTGTTTTATGTGAATCATATTATCTTATCGTCTCTAGATTAAGGAAAACATTATTTTGAATATAATTATTAAAAAAGAAAGACTGGTCCACCTTGTTCTTTCTTTGTATTAATAATAAAAAGTACATCACTTCAAGGGTAAAAGCAGATTACGTCTAAATCATAACTGTGGAATTGTGCAAAATGCAGAATTTAGCGAAATTTTTTTTAATTTTTTATGCTGAATCTTGCGTAATTACTTAAAATCAAATGGTACTAGCTGAATTTTGCTGAATATGGAATCTAGCGGAATTTGTTTTTTCAATACTTAAATCAACAAATTCTAATTCATAGCCAAAATTTACCCTAAAACTCTATTTAATATACTTCTTGTAATGGGTTGATGCAAGATTTATATACCAAAAAAAATTGGAACAAACTAAACCGAATCCGAGGCAAAATAAATGAAATATAACTATACATGTACAATGTTATTTATTTTTTTGGAAGCTATTCTTTGGGCTATGAAATCTCTGATCTCTTCCTAGTTCTTAGAAGTGGAGTTAGCTACATATAGTATGGATGCTCTGAAGTTGCTCCTTTACCCAGAAGATTGGCCTGCTTTTCAACTTTATTAGGAGGATTTTCACAGGTTGAATTCTCTTTTTAGTGCTTTCTCTCTTCATGTAATTCCGCGCTCTCTAAACCATAAGGCTGATGCTCTCACTCGTTCTTCTAGAGAGTCACTTATTGGTTTCGGAGTGTAACTTTATTTCACCTTTTTGGTGGTCTATTAATATGAGTTGACAAAAAAAAAAATAGATCAATAAAACATAATGTACGACCAAAATTCATTCTAAATTCCTTTTTCATCTAGTTTTTGAAGTGGGAAATGCTAGACCTCCTAATGTTACATTCATATACCCAAAAAAACAAATTTGAACTTGTACCAAACCAAACCGAAAACCATATGTTGTTCTAATTTTTTTTTAAAAACCCAAAACAGTCAATTTATAATTTTTTTTAAGATTCAAATATAAATATATAATTATATATATGTGTGTTATGCATTTAAATTTAAATTAATTAATTATTTGATATATAATTTAAAATAATTAATATATATATATATATTATACACATTAATCTACCTGATTCACTATTAATGTATCAAATTTATTTTTTCTTTTGGTCGTGATTAATATATCAAGTCTATCACTGATANTTCTTTTGGTCGTGATTAATATATCAAGTCTATCACTGATATGTATATTATATTTTATTTAATATATAAATTAAATAATGATAGAAGTGTGGAATTGTGGTTCAACTGGTAACACATTAGTTGAGGAATTGAGGAATTGTGTGGAATTAAAAATTCCACAGTTACCAGTTGGTACCTAAATAAGATTACGAGAATGTGTGGGATCACAACTTTTGGATCAAAATGATTTTGGAAATAGTGACCTTAAGTTTTGTCAAATCCATCGGAGTCTGATTGATAGAAAGAAATGTTGCATCACAACTTATATTTAATTCATTTTTTTGTGAAAAGTGTTTGATTTGATGAGAGTGGAAGCGAGAAAGAACAGTGAAATATAACACGTTTAATTATCATAATTTTTTACTTTCTATTGGTTTTATTCTCTCACGATGGGACACTTTGAATGAGAGGCCAATATGAACTAGGACGACAAATTTTGGTCGGCAAATACATTTATGGATGCTACTATTTGGCTTCACCTTCTAAAATTAATGAGAGTTTTAAACTTTATATTCATACTTTGAATATTAATTATGAGACATTTTTAGTTTTATATATATTTTAAATTTAGTTTAGTGGTAAGTCCCATCGGGCTTTTTAGACTAGATTCGTTGTAACTTTAAATCATTAAGGAGAACAAGGTGATAATGATAGTTTGCTAATTTTAATAATCATATAACACTAATCCCACCATATAGATAAGACAAAATTATGAGAAATTCTGAAATTATAATAAGATTGTGCATTGCAATAGTGTATTTGTAGAAAAGTATAAAATGATATAAATATCCAAAAACTCCCAAAATTTAGGGCAAAAACGTTGGAGAAAACGAAATTCAAGGAGAGAAACACACATATTACTCCATGAAAAATTATCATTTGCTGAAAAACCTAAAATTAAATTGATTTGAGAATAATAAATAGAGCTCAAGTATTTCACCCATAATCTCACGATTCCTTTTTGTTTTTTTTTTTGGTTAAAAAATCTCACGATTCCTACCACTCAAACTCAGTATCTAAAAAGCAAAAGAAAACATATCCCAACTTATAATGATGTTTCCTAACCTGTAATAACGATGTTTTTACATCTTTTTAGTTTATATATATATATATATATATATATTACCTTTCTCGTAAAAAGCCATGATAAAACAAATGTATAAATTAGAAAATCCCAAAAATGTAGGCATCTATTACTCAACGGCCCCTTTCCGATCATGTGGATGTTCTAAGTTCTATGGTTGGGCTTTAAATATACGAGGCCCAAATAGCAATAAAGCCCCCAAAATTTTATACTTTACACACAAATTTCGTCACGTATCTAGTTATCTTACTTTGACAAAAACGAAATGAAGAAAAAGATCTGGTCACTTTTAAGTAAAAAAGTTTCAACTCGCGGACATCCATTAGCTAACAAGAAAATGGTTAGACAATAGCTAATTAATACATACACTAATACAAAGTTATAACAAAGTATTAGTTCCAGTTAATAGGAGATTAACCAGGATAATTAGCCACAAATTTAACAAGACAAAACACTAACTAAAAACAATTTAACTAGAACAGACACGACTAAAGGCATTGAGAACTTCAGGCTCGACACTAAAACTAGTTAGGCAGATCTTTAGACAGTAGCTTATTGATCTCTCCACAAATCTTAGGGTTTCTCCAAATGGTTTCTTCAGTTGTTAGATCTCGAACCATATCACACGGTACCAAACATACTTCCTCTGATGATAGCTTCTCTTGGATAGCTTGTGATGCAAGCAAAACTCGAGTCTCCATTTCCACATTGATGCTACTCTTCGTCTGCATATTAACCAGCCAGTCAGGACACATGTTTAGGGTTTCAATTGGATTATTTAGAGATTTTTAATTACCTTCTTTGTGGTCTTCATTAGTTGGAGAATCCCGACTTGACTCTGCAAGAACTTGACATACATAGCAGCGGCTTGAAACATCTCGGCTGTGCTAAGTTTCTGGCCACCGGGGATGAGTTTTCCGAGCTCGTGAGACTTCTCTGCAATTCTTCTTCTTCTCTCTCGAGCCGAGATGGTCTGAGATGAAAGCGTAGGTTTCTTAGTATCGTCTTCATCTCCACGACCAACATTGAACGTTAATGGGAAATCTGGAACTCGAAACTCCGGAAAGATAGGAGCTTCTGGAACTAAGTCAAGCTCGCCGTAAGGGTCAAAGAAATTCTGGTTATGGCTCTGATGAAAATGGTTTTGAGTGTTACGATGGTAACTCGAGTCAACAAGTTTCTGACGTTTTGGCGTGGGGGTGAAGAAATGGAGGTCGTGTGTTTCATTGAAGATTTCAGCATTAGGGCTAGGGAGAAAAATGTCTTGAGGAGGAAGAAATTGGTCACTGAAAGGGTCGAAGTGTTGGAAAGGAGCTGCTTCGTGAACCAATGGCTGATGAAATTGCAGTTGCGGGATAGAACAATCGAAGAAGAAACTGTCGGTTTCAGGGATAATCATATCCATATCAGGAATAAAGCAATCCTGAAGCTGAAGAGGTGGATCGTAATTAAACAAGTAGCTTAAGCAATCCATTGACGTCATTGAAGAGATGATGAAATCTGTAGAAAGGTAAAGAAGAAGGTGAATCAAAGACCAGTTACAAAGTAATTTTAATAAATGATTAATTGTTAAGCCTTAATTAATTGCTAGTAATGAGCTTGTAGATTACAAGTAGAAAAACAAAACTAAAAGACAGGAGAGAATCAAAGACCTGGAGATTGATTTTAGACGATAGTCTTGTGTCTTGTTTTTTCCTTTGTTTAAGCAGAGTTCAGTGTTGTAAGTTTGCTTACTCAATAACTGTCACTTAGTCATATTATATATATGTGACAGAGAAATAAACGCAGAGAAAAAGGTTAGGGTTTTAGCTAGCGAAGATAAAGGAGAAGGTATTTGGGGAGTTTAGATTTTTTCTGTAACAACCTCCTGATTATTAGGGGATACTTAATTTATTTCCTCAAATAAACACTTTTTATAATTAAAAATAAATATTAAACTCCATTAATAATCAGTTTCTTATCAAATTAATAGTTTTTGTACTACTCATACGTATGTATTGTATTGAAAATGAGCTCAATGAAAACTAGATTGAAAGAAATCAGTCTGTAAATGCATAGTTAATAGTTATGTTTATTCATGTTAATTTTCGGGTTAAAAATAAATTAATGTTATGATCATGATAATTTAAAATAGTATTTTAGTGATATATGAAAATAATCGAGATTATAATTATAAGCATGCTCAATATTAATATTAGTAAACGTTTTAAGAATGGTTTGATACCAAATAGAAGAGTAACCGTCACGTAATAATTATTTTCTGGCGGCTATTAATAATAAATACGTATCAATTAATATTGAATAATAATCATAAAAAATAGTAATACACTCTTTATATTTAGTCAGCTTAACGTTACTCTTCTCACTCAATAACTGCATCCTCTCTTTTATTTAATTACTCCGTATAATAAATAAGTAAATGGTACTTTTAAAGTGGGCTTCGGTATTTTCCATGGGCTGATCTGCATTCTCCTCTTTACTTCTTTCTATGGATTAAAAAACAATTGAAAAGTTACTTTATACTACGTGTAATATTCATTTAGGAAAATGTCAATTATCATTTTGGTAAAAGATTGGTGATTTTGGTGGGTTAAGCTGATTTTGCGTTCCATGTGGTTCACTTTGCCGCCAAGTTTAGTTATATGGGTTGTGATAAGCTACATGGGCCCTAGAACTGATTATAACAGATCGAATATAAATTGGGCTCTCTAAAGTTGTAAAATACATCGATCAGATAACAAGTAAAAAATCATTCACTTTTTCATGTAAATTAAGTTACATATTCTCTTCCTCGTACTGACACCTAAACCAAACATATTGATTGAAGGAAGTAAACCATATTGACCCAACATATCGATGAGTAGAAGAAGTTGAGAGGATGGTTGTTAAAAGCCCACTTTACTAGGCCTCTATAAAGCACCTTGTAAGAGACGAGGTTTCACGACGCATATTCTATGCACTTCCTAGAAACATGTAAGCTGCATTATCTGAAACGAGTTACAAAAGCCTCCATTGTCGAAGAGCCATGAACCCAACTATGATTTCTAACTCATTACTATGGTTACTATAATTGTAATGTCTTTTTACATAATAACTAGGATGGTACCCATGCTTAAATGGTAGATTAAAAATGATCTATTAATTTAAACTTTGATGATTATTTGTTGTGGATAGTATGATATGATTATTGAAAGTTTTTTTTTTTATGTATTAATCACATGTACAATATAAAACTGAGTTACAGATTTATATTTCATAATGTCTGTAAGTATATTTTGGCTTTTTATTATTTACAATATTATGAATTGAAATAAAATTTAAAAACTATAAAAGGCCAATGGCATGAGAAAGTTAATGGAAAATTAACACAAAATCGCATTTCTTAAAACTATAAAAATGAACTTTTAAGCCTAAAGGTCATTACTTAAAACAAATCCAATTTCCAAAATAAAGTCAATGTTTGATTTCCATGTAAATACAAAATTAAGCAAAATAAAGAAATATAGTTATTAAAAATGATGACACATTGCCTGAAGAAGCACAATCTATGGTCAATCTCCCCAAAGCCTACTCACTCATGGCTTTGGCGGCAAATTCTGTCCCTAAGGCAAGTTGCAAAACCCTTTGTAGCGTGCGAAGTGGCCAAATGGTAATTTAGCAAGCTATTGGTTCGATAACTAGTCTGACCTTGGGCCTTTAATCGACTTCCTGGGTTCATTGGGTCCTGCCACTACTGGAATACCACTTCATGCAACGGTAAAGGAGGCTGTGCGCAATGGTCATTGGATCATGCCCTATTCTCGGACAAGAGACCAGCAGCTTTGGGTCCTTCATCAGGTTATCTCCCAACTCAGAATACCTGATGACTCTCTCGGCTCTGATTCCTTCACTTAGGGTCCAGAAACGAGAAGAAAACCAAGCTTTAGTACTCGGCTTACTTGGGAAACCATACGTCCAACTTCTTTGAAGAAATCTTGGCACTCGGCAGTTTGGTACAAGCACAACATACTGAAACACTCCTTCCACTTATGGATTTCTCACCTGGATAGACTACCTGTAAAGACCAGATTAGCTTCATGGGGAGTACAATTGACCACTACTTGCATTCTACGTAAGGCTCATGAAGAGACTCGAGATCACTTGCTCCTCCATTGCCCATATACTGCGGAAATTTGGAATCTGGTTCTGCACAGATTGGGCCTCATAGGAGCTACTTTTACTGACTGGAATTTAATGATATCTTGGCTAAAGGGACACTCCAAGGCCACACCTTCGACCCTTAAAAAACTGGTTGTGCAAGCCACCAGCTACTTCATTTGGAAGGAGAGAAACACAAGGCTTCACACCCAAAACAAACTCTCACCCCAAGGCAGTTTTAAATGCATAGATCGGGTCATAAGGGACAAACTTTTGGCTATCAGATTCAAGGGAAAGGTCTTCTCTCCACATGGTTCACTCATGGATAATTAAGCTTACTTTTGTCTGGTTTTTATTAATCTAGTATATCTTTTATTTTTTTTGGGATATGTAAAGGCTAATTTTGTATGAACAACTCTAACAGGATCAGATTAGTATAATTTACTCTTTATCAAATTTTTTTTTTAATCAAAAGCAAAACATACAGTTCAATATTTGCTCCAACTGACTAAACACACCAGCAGAGCTAGCCACAAGGTTCTCATCACCATCTTTTTGTTGATCAGAGGGTTCAGGATAATCCTCGAGCTTACATCGTTGTTTTATTTCATGTGGCAGATAAGAGTCTATATAGGGTATTGTATTCTGTTGTTGTTAGACGTTCTCTAATCTTAGTTGTTGTAAACAGTTATCTGCAATTGTTTCCATATCCTTGCAGAGCATGTCTGTCGCGTGATGAGGATATCATCTTTCAGATACTACTGTGATATGATATTTGAAGTAATGAGAAATGGTAAATTATTTTTTCACTTTATAGCTCACTTTCTACTAACCGAAAGTTCCACCAGCTTTTTTCATCCTCTTTTCCTTTGCAGCAGATGCTTCCCGGCTTACAGAAATGGAATGAAAGATTGATATCATGAATAATTGCAGATCTAAGGTACTTTTTGGTCTAGACTCTATACTGACTTATGTACCAGGCATAGTGCAAGGTATCCTCTGCTTTGAAAAAATGTTTTTCTCGGTACAAAATATAAAAATACAAAGATTACTACATTCTTGATGGACTATTCCTTCATTTTTGGCACTATAAGTTTGGATAACCTGAGGCATCATACTGTATCATTTTACAAAGCTCCAACATCTATTTTTTCTTATACGTTGCATACTTGTTTGGAGATTTCCAGAAAATAATGTGGAAGCTAAAAAAATTGATTGCAAAAGAATTCTTATGTACTTACCCTGTGGATTTCCTTATTGACCCTTGGGGCGTTTGCTGAGTTAATTACACTTACTTTGCTCAGTCACTTAATTTCTTCCCATGACCAATGGTAAGTATTGTAGGGACGTAATTACTACAATTGGGCAAATTGATAGTCTATGAAGAAATTACATGAAATAAATTGATAAATATAAATAAAAAATATACTATACCGATACAAGAATTAGGAATGAGATTTGCAGAAGCGAGACGAATTTCTTTCCTTAAGTATATAAACACCCTGTAGTGTGACGGATGTATTGCGTTCCGAATCCCATGATACAACTGCAACTATTATGTCTTGCACAACCCAAGAACATAATCTAATGAATGCTTTTTCCGTGTTGTACTCTCATAAAAATAAACCATGAAAAAAATGAAGGAAAAAGAAAGTGAAGAGATTGTTGATGGTTTTCCATCTATATTTCCATTGTTATAGTCAATAATGCTCATTAATCTCCATTGTTATGGTCTATAATGCTCATTAATCTCCATTAATTTTTGAGCCATTAAGGATCAATTGTGGAGTTACAAAATTGTTAAAAATCAATTAATCAATTGTAGAGGATACTTGACTTTTGACCAAGTTTATTTTCTTTGACCAAAGAGAACTTTTTACTTTTAACCAAGTTAAAATTTATGTAGTGATCAAATACACAAATAATAATTTGATATAAAAGATAGGTTATTTAACCTGTTATGAATTCTCTACAAGATAGGCTAGTCCATTTTGTGCATTTTAAGCAACAAACATTAGACAAGCATTTATCATTCTCACAAACTCAAATTGAGTTCCAACAAGTAATTTAAGTGAAATAAAGTAATGGATTAAATGTATAGATTCAGTCAGAAGCAAAAGAAATTGCATCGAAAAGTCCAAAAAGTAATACAAATCATGATGAAGTTCCAGAAATGTATAGAACAAACAAATGGCAATTGAACAAAGTCAATTGAGGGTATGTAAGAAGGTCAAAACATAGAACTCAGATTCTATTATTATAATGGCTAAACAATAATCGAACATTATATATATATATATATATATATATATATATATATATAATAAGAGACTATGTCTTTCTAGA
>OVAX01000632.1:0-70779 GCA_900406405.1 Lepidium africanum
GAGCTCTGCTGTGTCTGCAATTTGATTCTTCTTGTTCGTCGTTAGTTATTGTTCTCCAACAAGTTTCTCCTATTTTCATGTACTTTCCAATATTCTATATATCAATAATTTCATTCCACCAAAAAAATATATCAACAATTTCATAACGCACAAAATCACCAAATATTGATGAAAACAAAGATGGGTCAGGCCGTTAAAGCAACAATGGCAAGTAAACTATGAGATACTGACACTCTAGCATTACATTAAGAACAGAGGGATGAATCCATGACAATACTAGATAAACTACTCGAATCTAAACTAAATTACAAGATTAAACTAACAAAACAAAATTCTTTTTTTTTGGTCAAATATTGGGCCACAATTGGCTGGCTCATTAGCTAAGTTCCTATATAATGTAGATTGTAGGACTCAATTCTGAAATATATAAGTGCATCTACGTCTGTCATTAGACTAAATACCACCTGCAAAACTCTAATTTGGTTAAAATAATTTTTTTTGGTAATTAGAACGATGATATTCTATCCATTATCCAAATGTCTAAATCTCAAATTCTATTACCAGCTCTATAATTTTGGTGGGGAAGATTTAACTACCCAATGGAAGATATTCCCCTATTACTTTTTTTGTTTATTATTATTTTTTTGAATCCGATTTACGATCCGTGATCATAATTTCTAAAAAAACAGTTGCAACTATAGAACACTTTACTTTATATCTATTTTTATTATACTAAAATTATCATATATGGAGAGGGAACTAGGGATCGCAGTAGGGGAATGGGACCATGAAAAAAGATTAGAAAAATAAAATAGAAATCTGAGTCAGCAATAATAGTGGAAGGTACAAAGGAGCTGTAGATGAATGCCACGTATTCACATCTCATGAAAGTGCTCAACGAATCCTCTTTACTTAGCTTCTGGGACCCACTCACGACATTGTCGATCTCGACTTTCTTTTTTCTTTTTTTTGTGATTTGTATTTAATTTCTTACAAAAGTGAATTGGTTGTCACTGTTTGGACCACTCTTTCATTCGCCACCTCATCATCCTCATATTCGTTTTATGTCAGTATTTATTTTCTTATAAAATTTAAATACGTCAATTCTAAATTATTGTAAGCATCGTTTAGGGTTTATGTCAATTCAGGTTTTACATACATTACACTCCACTAAAATTAATTTTATTGAATAAGAAATAAAACATGCATGTGTCTTTGTTATGTACAAGTCTGGGCAAATACAGAAGGTTGCGTTTGGTTTAGACATTATTGTTTAAAACGTTATCTTTCTCATTGGATGCTTGTGATTTTGTCATTGCATGCATTTAACCTAAATTATATAAGTACATATTCAATTTTTTTTTATAGGTTTAGACATAATTGCTCAAAACCTTTGTAAGTTTAATATATGAATATTTTTTTTTAAGTAGCGTATTTTGCAACTTTATTTTTCATTTCCAGAATTCCAAATTATTTATGCAAAGTTGTAAATAATATACAACTAGATATATACCCACGCTATAGCGTGAAATTTGATTATTTTTTTAACCGTGTTTATTTGGTTCCTAAACCCGTGTTGATATTTTGAATGTTATTTTAGAAGTCCAAAATCCGAACCGAAATTAACCTGAATTAGAGAAACCGAACCCGAAACAAACACGATAAATTACCTTAATAGATCATAAATCTGTGTATTTGAAAAACCAAATATAAACCTGAACCTGAACCAAATAAAAAACAAATTTTTTTAGAGTTTTTCTATTCAATCTCTTTTAGTTTTGAATTTTTATATATAAATACTCGAACCTGAACTCGATCAATACCGGACCAAACTCTATCCAAACTTTAAAGTCTTAAATCAAAATAAAGAAATACTGAATTAGATGAACTGAACCCGATAGAATACCAAAGAGGTATTCTAAATCTATATACCCAGAAAATCGAATCCAAAACAGAACCGAAACCAAATTTGTAACCGATTTTTTTTTTAGCTTTTTAAATGTTTTTTCATTAAATCTTTATTAATTTAGATTTTTTAAATAAATATCTATAACAAAACTTATCTCAAGCCTATTTTTAAGGATTGTTATGAAGTATAGGTTAATTTTTATCCTAAAGTTTATAACACGATCAAAATGAAAGTGTCTTCCACTTTAATATATAAGATATAACTCTTATACATATTTTTGATAAATTTTTAGGTTTAGATTTTAAAAATATATTTGGACTCCTTGTCGTAAAATTTTTGATTTGATATATTCTTTATCATAATTTAAAAATTTTGATAATGGTGATCATAAATTATTATATTGCAATGATTTTGTATGTCTAAAAATAAAGCTACAACAAAGATTGTTTTGCATTAAACCTTATATATAATTTTTATGTTTTTTTTTAATTACGCGGCTAAGTAAATAATAATAATGATGATATATTGAACAAAAATATAATGTAAAGTTTATCAACCCCACCAAACTCCACCATAAATAACACCTATCTCTTCTCTCTATTTCTTGTGGAGGTTTCACAAACACCACCAATCTCCTCCTTCTTCTTCTTCTTCTTCTTCTCTTTTCTTATGTTGATTTTCCTTTTCTTTTTGTTTTCCTTCTCGCTTTAATCTGATCAAATCTTTCTCTTAAGATCATGCTTAGCAAAAGAACTCATCCCATGATCGGAAAAATATCGGAGCTTCTCGTCGGCGGCGTAAACCGATCTACGGCAGCTCCTTTATTCGACGTCTTGATGACAAGCCCTAAAAGTCCACTCGATTTTAAGATTCTCCCTCAAATATCTCAAAGAAACAGCTCAAAGAGATTCTATGATGATTCCGTTGGTCTAGGGATAGTAGCTGCACTCGAGAACTCAACCTCTCGTCGAATCACAAGTGTTTGTAGACCGGAACAGAACCAGTCCGGTTTATCTGATCCGGTTCAGGATGGAGAAGATGAGGAGATGTTCATAATGGACGAGGAAGATTATACTTTGGTGACGTGTCATCATGGACCGAGTGGTTCTTGTAGTACAAGAGTTTATGACGGAGATGCTTATAAGTGTGTTACAAGTAAGATCAATGAAGATCGTCGGAATCGACTTTTCATGGTTGATGTCGGTACGGAATCTCCAGAGAATTCGCCGGTGTTTCAGGATTTGGGGTTTCTCAACTCTTGTTACTTGTGCAGAAAGAAACTTCATGGTCAAGATATCTTCATTTACAGGTATAATATAAGCTAGAGAGATTACATAAGAATTTTTTGTGTGTGTGTTAACTGGATATTTAGACCAGAAACCCAACTAATTTTTAGATAGACAATATCAAGGATTAGTCTCACTTTGAGTATTCGAATAAGATAGTTATATTGTTTAATTGTTAATCGGGATATTTGGGTCGATTATTCTGACTCTCTGAATTTTCTAATTAATTAAGAATATATTACGTATTAGTCTGACAGTAGTAATTTAGTTTCTTTAAGACTAATGGGTTAACATTAAAACAAAACAAAACAAGACTAATGGCTTTAGTCCATACCTCAATCCGTTCTTACTACCGGATTAATTACCACTGCATGGTTAATTAGTTATAAAATATGTTATAACTATATGAGTGGATCTTGTATTGATTGAGTTTTATTTATTTATAATGCAGAGGAGAAAAAGCATTTTGCAGCACAGAGTGTCGATCAAGTCACATAGCAAATGATGAAAGAAAAGAGAGATGTAGATCGAAATTTTCAACTTCTCCTTACAACGCCGGTCAAATATTCTCTACCGGAGTTCTAGTAACTTAAACCGGAGTTCAAGTAACTTAACCGGAGTTCTTCTATTGAGTAATATACACAATATATGGGGTGATCGAGGGTATAATTAATAATTAACTAGTCATAATTAAATAATGGAGAATTTAAGAAATAAATTAGTATGTATGTTTATGTAGATGGTGGAAACGAAACAATATCGAAGAAATTTTGATGAGGGGAGGAATCGAAAGTACAAGAGAGCTTAAATTCTTGATCGTTAAACATACGAGAAATAGAATAATGCTCTTTTTTTGTTATTGTTTTTCTTTTGTATTTTGTGATAATTAACATATTAATATAATTTAGAATGCCAGAGCTTTTATTCTTTTTATTTTTGATATTGTGTTCGTTCTTTAAATGGATGATTTGAAAGGTGAATTCAAGCATATCAAATCAAATAATTGAAGCGAGTATAAGCAATAATTTCGTATAAATTATTCGAATAATATACGTATAACTAAAGCATAATTATGATGTACGATTATCTTACTACAAGTTATATAATTAAAGCATAAAAAAGGTAGTTGCCGTGTTGGTTTGTGTGTGATTTTATTCATTAATAAAGTTGTATGAAAGATATGAAAATGTAAAATATAATACATATTAGTAGTAAAATAAAATAAAATAATAGTGACCCATACGGAAGAAGCCAGCAGTAAGAATAAGCCCAAAAGAGGGACATCATTGCTGAGTGGTTAGGACCCACCAACAAAGTCCAATAATTAATATTTTTATATGATACAGGATTAGGAAGAAGACAAAACCTAATTTCTTTGTGGCCCTTCCATTTAAAATTGACTTGCATACCAAAATTTTTAATGTGTTTGTTCATATTCGAATCGAGTCCTACTTAATATTCAACCTTTTGGGTCCATTAATATGTTGGTTGCTCTTTTTAAAGTATGCTTTCACATAGTATCGATTGCTTTTGCTTCTCTTTTATTATACATCCTTTTTCGGTATATAATGAGAGTAATTTGGGCACTCCTAAAACATTTAAACGTGAAGGACCATAATCCATTTTAACATTATAGTAGTGGGAATATTGCATCATCTAAACAAATATATAATCGACTAATCTAAATATGTTTTAAATTCTGACCGAAAATTAAACCAATTATTCTACATAGCTATGCAAAGTTTACCAAGTGCTTTACACGCATAAATACCACGGGATTACACGCCTTAAACTAGCTATACACTTGTTACGGTTAAGATAAGGGAACAAAAATTTTGTGAAATTATTTAGAGAAGAATCATAATAATGAAGGGATCATAGCTGCATATTGGTTATTTTATACATGTTATAGATAGCAAAATACTTGAATCAAATCTTGGTTCAAAAATTTTAAGCTAGCAAAACAAAAACAACCAAAAAAATCCTGAAAAAAGAATGAACTAAAGTGATTGCCGATTTGCCACAAAAAGAAAAACCACGAGAAAAAACATCATTTTTCTCTTAACACAAATTTGGTCAATCCACTACAAGAAAAAATATTAAAAAATGACAAGATTCCAGACATACTCGATTTCCGTATGGAGTTAAAGTACGTTTGAGATGGAATCTAGACAGAAACTAGACAATCGATGTGGCATCTGTACCTGTCTAAAAATTGTCCATAATTTGTAACAGATTGTGACAGTTTTGAAGGAAACGTCAATAGTATCAGAAAATGATGAACGGTTTGTAACAGCTTGGGACAATCATAAACAAAAATGTGATTCAAGACGGGTCCAGACGGATATTATTAATCGAGTTTAGATAAGAAGTTTAAATAAATCGAGAAATTTAAATTAATATTCGATAATTTATAAGAATGTCGGTGAGGAAAATTATGTAAATGAGTTCCAGACATTAAATTCTGTCTAGAACCGTTAAAACCTTTGCAAGCTGGCAATGTACAACTTGAAACCGTTTGGAGTTGTCTGGTTCTGTCTAATGCTTCACTTTATGTAAAAAATATCGTGAAGTGGTTTCATTCTTGTTCGACACCAAATACAACAAATTTTGCTTCCTCTTGTTGGTAGATTTCGTTTTTGGTTGTCAAATTTAGTTGAATATATTTGGGATTCACTTTTTTTTATTTAATTTTTTTAGCTTTGTAGTTGTTCATTGTTAGCTTATTGTGTTTGTTTCTGTAGGGTTCTATAGATCCTGGAGATGATGAAAGGTATTGTGAATTTAGATTCTTCTCATGTGATTGATAAAACTCGTTAGGGTTCTAGATAAATCAGTGCCCAATTTTGATGCTTTAATAGATATGATTCAGAGTGTTTAAACAAAGAGAAGATGGTTTTCAAGAAATTCATTGTTCAAGAGAACGTAGCAGAGTTGCTTGGAAAATCATTAAAGAAGTATAAATTGAACGGGAAAGGTTTTAATTATTATATTCCTCTTATGCAGATTTGTAGTGCTAAATACAATTTTTTGTCTTTCTTTTTTGCTGTGAAGTATCTCATGCCGTATGTGGAAAAGGAGCGCTATCAGTTACTAAGTAATTGTAGAGTTCATAGAGACAATGACATCTATAGAGAACAAGAAGAGCACAAAGAGCATTCAGATATAAACGAGTGGCGTTGTGGATTCTGCAAAAAGGCTTTTTATGAAGAGAGGTACCTCGATAAACATTGTTAGGAATCGATTCAAACGCAGTAACCAAAAACAAGAAAGTAAAGTAAGAATCGAGACAAAAAGACACAGAGATTTTTACGTGGTTCGATCGTAACTGATCTACATCCACGGCCACACTAGCGCAATTCACTTCTTAGATTGTTTTTAGGGTTTACAATTACATTCGAATATATAGAAGAATAGAGATTGGGCCACAAGGCCCATACAAAACTGAAAGCCCAAAAAACCGAGACCACCGAAAAACTCTGCGTAGGGGACAAGGGGTTCCTGGCAAATCAGTCTCCACAACTTAACAAACATTTCGATTCACGTCACCACAATTTTCTCAATGTGGTACATATTATAATTCGGAAAACACTACTGCTGATGATGATCCATATTTCTGTGATGATAGCGGTTCATTTTCTAACTTCTTCTTTTGTGTTAATTAAAAATTTAAAGCTGAAATGGTATGATCTTATTTCCTTATTGTCATTAAATAGATTCCATATTCTTATCATAGCTTCAATTACTTAACTAATGTCTTGATGTCTTTGTCTATCCACTTGCAGGCTAAGTCGAACAATGGACAGTACCTGATTATCTAGAACTCCTCGAGGCCACCCATTTCAACAAGAAGACATCTGAGGTGCAAGACAAACTTCCTACTGAAGTAATTCAATCTGTGAAGAGGATGAAGATTGATCGGCTAACACAACTCTCTCAATTAGACTCAACTAACACCACAGAGCTATCTAGGGAAGATGTTAACCAAATGGTCCTTGAGGTATAGTCCTTTTACATAACCTTAACAACTCTGTAGCAAGAACATACCTTATTGTGCATTACTCCAGAAAACACTCACCAAACGAGGCAGACACACTGGATTAGGCAGCCTTGTTTCAGGAGCTGAATCATACGCACCTCCAACACCTTCAGTTCCTCCAGCTGTTGCTCAAGAGATCGCCGGTATGAAAAACATGATTGCTACACTGCTTGAGAACCAAAAGAAGTATGAAGAACTCTTCAAGAAGCTTGATCCCACACCTTCTGCTTAGGCTAAGACAAAAACTCTTTCTCTCTCTCTCGCTATAATATGTTCTAAGTTATAACTTTTGGTACTTGGTCTTATAATGGTTCTTTAGCTAAAGTGAATGTGTTTTGGTACTTTGTCTTAAACAATGACATGGTTATGTAATGATGTTGTTGTTTTCATGAAGTTGGTTTTATTTATGATTTTGGCTTCTAATCACGTTTTTACTGCAAATCGGATAAAAACAATTTCAAAAACATGTATGACAACAACCAGAAAAGCCTAATGTTGTTACAAAATGATCAACAATCCAGACCGCTTAATACTGTCCATTGCCGTCTACAAACGTATTGGACAACACACAATATGTCTCAAACCGTCTTAATTTTCCAGACAAAATGAAGTCAACGATAACACAGAAACTGTCTGAAACTCTACCAAATTCAGCCGTCTAGAATTACAGACAACATGCTAAGTTTGTCTGGATGTTGTCTATAATTTCAGACAATTTCCAGACTGTTTTCAGGTTTCCGACAATATGTAACGGACGGGCAAATATCGCCTCGAATCCGTCTGGATGACCAATTCGAGACAACTTCCAGACCATATTTGCTGTCTGAAATTGAGCTTTTTCTTGTAGTGATCAAACAATAATATATCTAAGAAATAAACAAAATCAAACATTATTGTGAATTCTAAGGACTGAGATCCCAAGGAATTAGTCAGACCATAAGACACATTAATTAGATCATTATTTTTTAAAAAAATATTTAGATCACATGAGATTAACTATTGAGATATATGGCGACCCAAACCTACCCACCACTTGCCTTTACCCTGTGGTTCCGATCTCACTGCTGCTAAGTGAAACGGTACTTCATGTCCTACATGCCTTATAAATCCAATTTTATATTGGTTACCAAATTAATCTGAAACAAAGTTGAGAAATCAAAACATTTGTACAAATACCTATCCATTCTCTTCTCCAAGAATCTCTGAAGTGAGTTTCTCCTAGCAATTGGAAGTGCTGTATTAACAATTACAAAATCGTTAGAATTTATATTACAAATTTTGGGACCAAAGCTTGAGTTTTCTTTTACCACAAGTCATGTCATCCATAGAGATATCAAATTTGCTTTCCCCCTTTATAACTTCCACAAAATTTAGGGTGCTAGGCGATGAGTTCAATTGATTAGAGTTAGTAGGAGAAAGTTGGTGATTAGTCTGATTATAGATTTTTGGTGAAGTCTCGTTATCTTCTGCTAATTGCAAGATCTGTTCAGCTATCTCAGCTCTGAGATCAATGAAGACGAAAACTTTCCCTTCGTAAATCATTGTCATGTGAGCTCTCTCACCCTCAAGTCTCATGTTATTACTCTTCCTGAACGTAAAACACACACAACTGTTCAGTTTTGGTCGGAGTACGAACAGAGTCAATTCTTAAAACATGCAACCCAAAAGTTTTAGGTGAACGTGTGACACAAGCAACTAGTAATGATATAATAATGGCAAACAAACCTGAAATCTTGGTCAGATGAAGAATTGTGGAAACTATGTTGCAGAGGGAAAAGATCCATTGTTGAGGTATTTGGAGAGAATATGGCAGAGATTGTTTACTACTTCGAGCTTTGAATATATAGATTTTAACAGCTACCAAAGAGGATCGTAGAATTTCTCTTTCTGTTTAGTGAGTCTTTAAATATGATAAAAATTAGTTACTATGTGGATGAGAATTTTCCTATCCATTGTAGAATTTATCATCCAAAATGTAGTAACTAATTATGGAGAGCTAAATATAAGGCTTTGCTTTGGTTTTTCTTAAATTCAGGCTCCAATATTCTAAAGTACATAACAGTGTTTTTTCTTAGTAAGTACTCCATAGTACTATCATTAGTGTTCGAAAAACCAGGTTAGGTGGTCGCTTAAGCGCTGGGTGGGCACTATCCTATTTGATTTAGTGTAATTGGATGGATTAGGCAGTTAGTATACCTAAACGGTTAAAATGACGATTAGGTGGTTGAAACGTTGATTAGGCAGGTATATTTAAAAGAATAAAAATAAAAATTTAATAAATATATATTATAGAAAAGAATAATTTTGTTATTTTGTGAGTTTAATATTGAATAAAGAATGTCTAAAAGTAAATGATAATTAATTTCTAATTATTAAGTCTAAATCATATGATTCATATTATTTGTTATATTTGTATTATATATATTTAATTGATCATATATAAAATATTATTTATTTAAAAACCTGTTAAACCGCCTAGAATCATCTAGACCTCGACTAGTCTTTTTAGATGCTAGATGAAAGGTCACCGTCTGTCTAACACCTATCATTTTTTTTTGAGTACTAACTATCATTATTGTAATTATAAAACTTACTTTAGTAAATAAAGTTTGCTAAATAAATGTTTTTGGTTAAATGATTAATTATAGTCTACTGTCTCTTCATTGGAGTTTGATTTCAAGAAATTTGATCCAATTGATGACAAAGAAAATATAATTCTATAATGTACAACTAATTTTTATCGCATGTGACCTTTAGTCTTAATGGTAGGTGGTAAGTACATTAAAGGCAGACGCATTTGCACATCCAGAGATCGAGTCGCACTGCATACATTATGTAGAAACTTGGCTAATGAACCTATCAGTTATGGCCCCGTGTTGACAAAAACAATTTTTTTGTACCAATCAAGGTTTCGTATAAAAAAATATTCTCAAATTTACAAAAACAATGAACTACAGCTTAAAACCTCTTGGGACTTCCAGGTTTCACGAGATACATATGTTATGTGGACGAGTTTTGGAAGGACTCAGAGTACTTTTCAGGTTATTAATGGAAGCTCGTGGCATCTGTCGGAGCCTTTCAGCCTTGCACTCTAAACTTAAAGTGGTACTCTGAACGATGTCATGCTTGATCGAGATGAACATTTCAGAGGTAACATTTGCATATGACTACTCAAAAGTTTTGAAGATGGTGTCCTCCCCAAAAGACTGGTTAACTTTCATAGAATATCTAGAAGACTTTACTCGTCTCAAAAGTAATTTTCGTGTTTTTTTAATATCTTATATATACCTCGTTCTCTAAATTACAAAACTGATTTCCTCGTCCAAACTCCAAAGTGTTGGGAAGCTCTCGAGGAATCTATTATTTGTAGACTCATCATCACCTAGTTGTCTCTCTCACATAATTTAATAAAAATTTGTTGAGTTGAAAAAAAAAATTATAACAAAAATCCATGTACAATCTCAATCAAAAGTATTGACCAAAAAAAAAATCTCAATCAATCAAGCAGAGTCAAATATTCAATATCTTTTTGTCAATGAGTACAATGATTATGAGTTTATTTTAGAATTTGAATTTATCACAAATCTCCTTTAATCAAAATGAGTACAATGATTATAAGAATTTCCTTAGCGTGTGCCCATTTTGTTTTGCGTTTCGCTTCGTCGTTAGAATCATATCTACAGTTTCCGAAGGTTTCCTGTCTCGAAATTCTGAAAGTTCCTACCACAAGTGTGTTTTAAGCATTACATCAGCTTTTAACGTCTTCTATTCTTCTAACAGCTTCCTTCATGTCTAATCTCTCATCAGGGTTACTTGCAATACAAGCAACCCCAATCCGCAGCAATTCAAGCATCTGTTGTACTGAATCAGTATTGTGTGCTATCTCCGGATCTATAAGTTCATGTTCTTTTTTCTCTGCAACTGAAGATTGTACCCATTGAACTATATCAGTCCCGCCTTTACGGTTGTTTAAGTATTGAGAAGGGAATTTCCCTGTCAAGATCTCTAGAAGTATGATTCCGAGGCAGTAAACATCTGATTTATGTGAGATTTGTTGGTTCTGCACAAACTCTGGAGTCTTGAAAGCAAACAATGCGTGCGATGCGATGTTTGGCTCGAGAAGTGGTAAGAATGCGAAATCACTGATCAAAGGTTCGTAGGTTTCGCTGAGGAGAATGTTGCTGGATTTGAGGTTACCGTGTGGGAGATCGTAGGACGCAAACTCCTCGTGCAAAAATTTCATACCGAGTGCGACTCCTCGGATAATCTTTAGTCTTGTTGGCCAAGATAGCTCCGAATGTAATGTCCCACGATCACCTGTTCAGAGAATATACCAAAGATTCACTTAGATTCGAGAGATCATGAATTTTATAAGTCTAACTCACACTTAGCAAAAGATTGCCATATACTATATATTTTGCAAGAAGCACTTTCATGCTCATTACTAGACATATGAACCTCATGCTCACCATATGAATCATAGAGCTTGTGAGACTAGACATCTACGAGTGGTCCACAATCGAACGTGAATTCTGATACTATATTAGTATGAGTCTAACTCATACCTAAAAGTTAGGTCAAAGAAGAAGGATTGTCATAAACTTATATATCCTTCGAAACCACAAACCTAACCGATGTGAAATATTCATATTGTAAAATATTCAAGATTTATATATTCGGATTAAAAGAAAAAAAGAAAGATTGGTGGGTTTCCATGTAAAACGTAAAGCAAGCTGCTTTTAGGCATGTATTCAGAGACAACAAGCTTCTCTTCAGGACGATAATGATAGGCTAATGGAGTTAAAACGTTAGGGTGGCGAAGTTTTCCAAATCGTCTCATTTCAACATCAAAAGGTTCACGTGCAAGTTGATTCATATCCCTTATCCTCTTCACCACAACAGATAATCCATTGGCCATACTCGCCTTATAAGCTGATCCAACACTACCATTGCCTAGCACTTCAGCTGCAGCCTTCATCAGATCAGGCAAACCAAACGAACCCTTTTCATTATTCACCATTATAATGTCACCCATTCCACCTCCTGAGCTTCGTTTACCATTATGAGATGAACCTCTCTTGGTGGATCCACCTCCTGTACTTGCACCTCGCTTCCTGCTAGATTCTGTAGACCTTTCAGGTATCGTGACTTCCACTAGATCATTGTCGCTCATATGTTGTTTGTTGAGCTTTACAAATTCGTGGACTCTATTGTTATTTCGCTTCTTTAGAAATCCCACAATGATAAAGAACATGAAAAGAAGTGAGACCAACACTATGATTGCGTGTACCGTTGCCTTATTCGAGTCTGTAGACGAGGGGGTTTCTTCATTAGGCTCACATTCAATGTTCACAGCCTTCCCACACAATTTACTGTTCCCTTGCAATCTCATGACAAGATTTTTTCTACTCGAGATGCTTTCAGGGACGTTTCCTTCGAGTTGGTTGTTTGAGAGGTCAAGAACTTTCAGGTTGTTGTTGCTGTTCTCTGGAGGTATCTGTCCGGAGAATCTATTATCTTGCAGGTGAAGCTCCTCGAGATTAGGGAGATGCATTAAGGAGGAAGGGATTTTTCCAACGAATTGATTATGATCAATAAATAGCCGTTTGAGCTTTGACATGTCCTTGAAGAAATCATCAGGGATCTCGCCGGATAAGCTGTTGTTAGAGAGCATGAGAGATTTTAAGCCACCAAGTTTGAAGAAATGTGGGAGAGGACCTGAGAGGAGGTTGTTGTCAAGCCTGATGGTCTTTAGATTTGGGAGAGCCGCTAAATCATCGACATTGATGGTTCCCGAGAGACCGAGACGTGTGACGTGAATACCTACGACTGTTTGACCCTTTTGGCAATAGATCCCAAACCATTTTCCACTGCAAGGATCTGTTCCTGTTCTCCATGAATTTAGGTCCCCTTTGGTTATGTTCATTGAGCTTTTGAACCGCACAAGCGGTTCAGACTCGCTCATGTGCTGCAAAGAAGGGGAGATTGATAAACAGAGGAGGATGAGGAGGAGGAAGCTGGGAATCATGTCAGCAGCCATGGATTGAGGAGAAAAGAAGCTGTTGTTCTTTTTCTTCTTGTTGGTTTATTGTCTATAAACAAAGAATGTTTTTGATGATGATGATAATGATGAATGATTCGTTGAGAGGTGTTAGTTTTGTTTAGATTGTGTTTGTTGTTCCAAAGTTTGGACATTGTTTTTTTGTGAGGATTGACAAAAGAAAAGTAAAATTTTCTCATTGTCTTTTGATTAAATTAGCTGTCAGAGTTTTAGACTTTTCTTGCCAAAAATAGCTTCTTTTGTGTTCCCTGTTTTTGTTCTAAATTTTATCAACCAGTTTGTCTTTGTCTGAGAGCTTAAAAAAATTTTGATAAGGATCTGAGGTATAATCCATTTGTAAGAACGATTAAATCTTCTGTATACCTAAATATTGTATCTTAGAATTCGGACAAACCTGTCCGGAAAGGTCTAATGGTACCTTTGTACAAATCCTAGTTCTATTTGTCCCAGAAGGGAATATATCAGACAGATCAGAACCATTCTGTTCGCGGTTCTTTAGTTATTTGTGCACTTCTTTGCAGCATAAACGCATGAACAATTCAAAAAATTAACTCGAAAAAACCAACAGATGCAGAACACGGATTTCTAAATTTTCTGTTACAAAGTTACAATCTGTTCTGTAAGTATGGTCGGAACCAAGACCCTGGTATGGTTAGCGTTTGCAAACGCTCCGAGCCTTGCTTTTGCACCATAATAAAAATATTAACTTACATCTCAGGCTGCTAAAAACTTCAATGTGTGTCGTAGAACGTTATCAAAGGCTGCCTGGTCTGAACTTTTCTGCTAATGCAAAATATGTAACTTGGAAACTCAGATCATTGCAAAAAGGATTTCATTCCATGTATCAGGAACACCGGGCAGGCACCAATGGAGGCAATCTTGAACTCCCCGTGAAGCCGTGAGACTGAAACGTGATATGTGACCTTCGTCTCTAAGATGAGATAACGCTGTTATGTCCAATAGTTTAACCCCTGTGCCTTTCACTGCATGACCCGCACTGTAGTCACTTGATTCCTCTTGCAAAATTTCTTTCCCGATAGACATTGGGGTTGTGTTATTGCAGCTCCCTCCAGTGTTCCATTCTCCGCCTACAAAATGTCTCGGTGAAAGGCTTCTGTAAAATGCCTTGAGACCGGGATGGAGAGGGAGCTGCGAGCTAACCCAACTAACTGTGCTGTGTATTGTGAAGTTCTTGGCGTTCCCAAGAGCAGCTAGCCTCTTGTTAGTGTTGGGAGCGCCATTTACATGCATCACCCATCTGTTACCGTTGAGCTTCCCTCGGTTCCAATGGTGACCTGTGTTCATTACCAACACGTCAATTTTATGAAGGTATTGACGTAAAAACGCTGGTGGGCGATCGAGATGCATAGCATGTTCAGTTTGCGGGTCAGAGATGTTGAGCGGTTCTATGTCGCAGAGCGTAGACGACCAGTGGTATAGGACCGTTGTATTGGTTTCTGGGAATCTGTAAGCCCAGCCACCAGGACGAGCTCCACCTTCGGGAGTTATGAACCCATATTCTGGTCCCACGTCAAGGACATCGGGCCTCTCTTTGCCTCCTGAGACCATACACATCATCGATTGAAACTGTTGTCTTCCCAACGAGTCTCCAACAAAGGCTAGGGTTTTGTTCTGCATCCTGAGAGGATTTGAAAAGTAGAGCCATGCACTGTCACTAAGAACTTGATGGGAAAAATTGGCTACATCGGATTTAAAAACATCCATACATGAAAGATAAGACTTTCTTTTACCTTTTCAAGAACTTGAAGCCCTGAAATTCTTCCATAGAGCAATCTTTAGGTTGCCATCTTAACTTTTCAAAGGCAAAGTCTGTACGTTGCATCAATCTGCACGCCCACATTGAAGCAAGCCACTGTTTGCATTGAGATCCCGAATACAAAGGACGGTGATTGTCCACAACCCATTTCCCTTTAGCGTAATTACAAGCTGGGGGAAAAATATTATAAGATAACCTGTTAGTTCATATAGGAGAAACCATACTAAGAAAACATCAAATCAGTGCAGAGATTTAAGACCAATATTCTCACCAGGATGCAAATAGATTAGATATGTCCAGTTTCAGAATAATTATACTTAAACGCAGCATAAAATTGGGATCTATAAAACACAATTTTCTACCTTTATTCACAGTGCCAGCAGTTGAAGTACTACCATTACTTCTCTCTTCATCCGTGACAACTCTATCTGAATTAGTGTCTTTAATATGTGCTTTCTTCGTAGCTTCAGCCTCATCAACATTAACCTCATCTTTCATCTGTTCTAATTTGTTTTCTTCACTAGTTGATGTCTTCTGATTTATCGGCTTTCTTACAATAACTTCACGTTCCACGTGTTCTATTTTTTTCTCTTCAATATTTAGTGTCTTCCCTTGATTCTCATCACTTACAGTAACTTCTTCCACTTGTTTCTCTTCTTCTTCTGTATCTTTATTATCAGCAGAATCCTCTTTGGTTTCCTCTGTCATTGAAAAGCCGAGAAAAGGAAAAACGTTATTCCAAGCGTAGTTTCCCCAAATTCAGATTACAAAAGACAGGGAGCAAACCCCCTTCAAAAAGTACAAAAGAAATATCTGAGAAGCTCACAAGATGTATGAAAGAGCTGCTGTAGGGGCATAAAACTACCTTTGTTTAAGAATGGAGTAACTGATGAGTAGCTGTCTTTAGTTTCAGTATTCATCGTAGTAGGTATTCTCTCAAGGTTTTCTTCTGCAGATGACAAAGAAATAGGTCAGAAATACCCCACAATCTAATCGTGCTAATTGTTTCAAGAGCACCTGAGTAATATATGCAACATAAACAGGAGAAACTACAAGTCCAGACAAAAAATATTGGTAGTTTTGGCTAAAGAAATTTCTAAACCTACGAAACATAAACATGGGAACAAGAAGTAAGACATTTGGCTGTCAATGCAGCATAAAATAATCGGATTAAGCATCATACAAAGTCTCTACAGCATTGTTCCAGCATTTAAACGGCCTAAAAATGTGCCAAAAAGAGAGATTTGTTTCATAGAAATACCTGTTTCAAGCTTGAGATAGTGACTTTCAGGTGGAAGAAAAGCCGAAATTGGAGTTCTATCCCATGTCCATATGACTACGGTTGCACAAACAAGCACAACAAGCATGATAGAGATACCCCTAGCCCTCCGTCTAAGGGCTCCTCTTTTCATCCTGTACAAATTCCAACAGAATTAGCTGTAAGGTTTCATTCTCACACCGAAAAAGAGACTACTAACCAAAAGAAAGAAACATAATAAAAAATTCAAAGATTTGCTTCTCAGCTCCTTCAATTCTCCTAAACAGATAAGATCACATCACCCAGCAAAATACATGTCCCATCAACTTACACTGCTTACACATGCCAGCGAAAAATCTACAATCAACTAGGAGATTTCTACCTATTTCTATGGAGGCTCATGCTTCTTGGAGTTCCAGAGAAACTTTCATTCATACTAGATCAAGCCATATGTCCCCACTAGCTCGAGGTTCATTGTGATCCTTTCAGAACAGTTAGTTGATCAACAGATATCTCACTCAGGAGTAGATTCCTTGACAAATCATATAAACTGACTGGTGTTTAGCATAGAAAACAATGGGTTCACATTCATTCAACATTACCGTTATTGACAAAAAAATACACACACTATCCTGCACACTGATCCCATCACAAAAGACACTAACCCAGGTTTTTGCTGGGACATAAGCATGGAGTTAAACCCAAATTGTGCATCCAGAGAGACAAAGACAGAAAAGATTTCAATCTAGAGTCAAAATTGATGGGAAATTATTTACATAATCAGCTAAATTAGTGTCATTACCTACCAAATCACTGTTTCATAAGAACTAAAATTGGTAAAACCCAACAAAAAGAAGAAGAGCCCCCACGTATTACTTGAAACGATTAATTAAGTATATATTAAATCAAAGTTTAACAAACTTGGGCAGTATTACAGAAGCGGAAAGGTTTTGATCTCGATCCAAAAATCGAAAGCAACTAAAAACAATCTCCTTTAATAGTAATAATTAAGGAAAATCTCATTCACAGTCACACCCAACATTTCGGCAATGAAACAAAAACCTTATTATCTATCTGCCATGATAAAATCCGACAGTTCAATAAACAACTAGTAGATCAGAGATTCAGATCGAAATCAATAAAATGTGAATATGAACATACCTTGAATCTATCATAACAGATCAAATGATGAATCTCCTCGTCAATCAATTCGAAGGAAAAGAATTTTGGGAAGGAAGTGAATCAAAATGATTCAGATAGTAGAAAAATATTGGGTCCGGCGAGGATGGAAATCCAGTTCACCGGAGACGCCGTTTACGGAAATAAGCGTAAAGGCGTGTTCAGAGGAAATTACGTTTCGAGAAATCAAAGGAAATGTCAAATTCAAAGGAAAAAAGAAAAAAAAAAGGTTCGACTTAAATAGGACTAATTAAATGATTTGTCGGCCTTAGATTTTTTCTAATTTCGATGACTAAAATAGGACTAATTAATAAATCTCTTTGTCTGTAATTTGCGGAACTTGAAGTCGCCTTATTTTTTAGAATAATTGTTGTAGATGTAAATTAATTGAGAAAATTACGGAGAATAATCATAAATTAAAAATGGTTCCATGGTTTTTTTCAAAAATCTAACCACATAATATTAGCTGTTGGATTTAACCCAAAGTATTAAGCACACACTATATTGGTCTTCATTACTATGGCATGCGCTACTGGTTTTTTTCTTTTTCTTCAGGCAGATTATACATACACATCACAGTATCACACGCTATAGTAAGCGATAAAGATGAGAAGGCCCAACAAGGCCCAGTAAATTTCTGGACTTTTCAAAAAATTTGGGTTAAATGGATAAAGGGCTTTTGGTAATTATGTCATAAGTTGATAACACTCTCTTATGTCAAAGTTACTGGAAATTTTAACTACTGAATAACCTGCTCCCTAGTTACCAAAAAAAAAGAATTACCTGCTGCTCCCTCAGAATTTGTTATATGCTATTATTACTTATATATATGTACGCCAAAAATTTGACCCAAGAGAATTATATGTTTGCCAACATAAACCATAACTTATGCGGATAATAAATAGAACATTTGTAAAGTTGTGTTGATTCAATTAGTTAAATATTCACTCTGATTGTTTTTTGGGCAAGATTTGAATCCTCCAAAATACAAATGACTTTACAATAGTATTACGTACTAGAGGTTGGTTCTGGATTTAGAGAAATTATGATCGCATGTCTCTTGTCTTTCTACTAATTAACAAAATTAGATGATATATAGGAAATTGTGATTAATGGTTGAGATTACTTAGAAAGAAATTATTAATATATAAAAGTAATATAAGTGGATGGTCTTATAATAAAAAAGAAGATGCTTATAAAGAGTTTCATCAGATTTCATTCACGTTAAAGACAAAATCAAGCCAGCTGTAAATTGGTTTGCTTTCAGTGATATGATACCACATTGAACAAACTTGATGTTTCATATTTCTACTGATGTTACATATTTTGTAGTAATTCACTAGTTCGCTATAACTAAAATTTCGAAAAATTAGTCGTACTGTGGTCAATTGTTTTTGTATTTATGTACCAACATTTATAAAGATACTTATGAGAGATCGATAGAGACAAACAACATGTTGCTTCTTTAAGACAACTATTCTATAACGTAACTTTATATGATTGGTTATCATCTTGCTTGTTCTAAGTAAACGACTCTAAAACGTAATTAGTTTTGAATCTATGATTGATTATCAAATCAGTTACTCCATTTAATCCACTTGTCAATTTGGTGAGTAGGAAAAAATGAATGATTAAGATTAAGTAAGTTGTGATTAATAGATCTCTAATTAGAAAGATAACATTGGTTTTTTTTAACAATTATATCGACAAAATTTGATCCATAAGACTTTAAACCCAAAAAATATCATGTGGTTACACGGTTCTTTAGATATGAACTATGGTGAAACAAATGCAAATTTGAATATTTAACCATCTAACTAATTTCATTTCTTGATAAAATTAGAGTTGTTGTCGTTAGCTTCATTATCTATCATTTAAGGTTTCCTTCATGTAATCTATCTCGTTGAATATTGGAAAAAACAACCTAATTAGGATGAGAGTTTTCCTAAGAAAATCATCTTTATGGTATACCTTGAATTTATAATGACTAGCAAATATTTGAAAATATTACACGTTATGTACAAAATCAATGGCGATAAACTTGTGCGGAATGAGCTTTAGCTCCGATTGAACCGATTGAAACAATATCAGAAGATTCAACGATCGTGAACGCAAGAAATAAAGAGCACAAGAACACAAATCACTTGTTTACCCAGTTCTATCAAGTCGGTGTGACAAGATCTACGTCTGGGGCTGGATAGGTCTAGCAATTCACTAAAATGATTGATTTACAAACACTCGAGCTCCACCACAGAGAAACAATGGAGTCTACAAGTTTAATCAGAGAAGAAAAGTAGTTACAACGAGATAATGAAGAAGAGAGTCAAAGAGTAAAGTTTTTATAGTCAACGAAATCTGTTAGATAACAGAACAGACTTATCCGTTTAACATTATTGTTGAACCAGGTTTTCAATTTAAACCAATCAATAATCGGTTCCCTCTTTCTCAATATGTCTTCAAATTCAATCCAATAACCAGAACCATCAATTTTGTACTAGAATCAACACATAGATAAACAATCAAGTCAACATCAGAATATCACCTCAAATCTTCTGAATATTGAATCATACTTTCACAATTCTCCACCTTGATTCAAAATTCTAGACACAACACAATAGTGAATTGCTATACCCTGGACTTTACCTCCAGCTACAAAGCTATTAAGCTTCAGTTAAATCTGATCACCTTCAGAAACTCCAAAGCTGAGTCAAACTTGTTAATAAGGATACTCTTGGTTAGAATATCAGCAAGATTACGAGATGTGTGAATCTTCAACACCTCAATTTAACCTTCTTCTGAAATATCATGAAGAAAAGATCTCTTTGTCGCCATATGTTTAGTCCTTTCATGATACACATTGTTCTTGGACAAACATATAGTTGATTGAAGATCACACCAGATTTTGACACCCTCCTGCTTGTAGCCAAAATCATTCATCAGTCCCTTAATCCATATAGCCTCTTTTGCTGCTTCTGTTAATGACCCATACTCAGCTTCAGTTGTTGATAAAGCCATTGTTTGTTGTAGACATGATCTCCAACTGATAGTATTACCACCAAGAGTGAAAACATATCCACTAATGGATCTTCTTTTATCCAAATCAGCTGCAAAATCAAAATCACAATAGCCACATACATCTAGATCCTTGCCTATAGAATATATCAATTTCAGATCTTGTGACCCTTTTATATATCTTAGTAACCACTTGGCACCTTCCCAATGAACTAAGCCAGGTTTACTCATGAATCTACTAATGAGGCATACACCATATGCTAAATCAGGTCGAGAACCTATCTTAACATACATTATGCTTCCTACAACACATGAATAAGGATACATTTCTGTATCTAAAAATTCTGATTCATCTTTAACATACGACCATTTGAAATGAAAGCTTATAGGTGTACTTGTTGGTTTTGCCTCAGCCATATTAAATCGTTGAAGTACCTTCTTGAGATAATCTGACTGGTCTAAGCATAAGATTCCTTTCTTTCTGTCTCTTGTAATCTGAATACCTAGAATCTTACTAGCAGCTCTCATATCCTTCATTTCAAATTCTTATACAACCTCTTCCTGAGTTATCAATATCTGACATGTTCTTGGCTGCAATGAGCATATCATCTACATACAGTAACCAATAAACATAATCTGAGTCTGATATCTTCTTTGTGTAAACTATGAATCATGAAAACTTCTAGAGAATTTTTCATCTGCCATGAACCGATCAAATATCTTATTCCACTATCTAGGAGCCTGCTTTAAACCATACAAGGACTTTTTCAATAGACACATTTTATCCTTCCCTTCTATTGATACAAAACCCTCTGGTTGCTCCATATACAACTCTTCTTCTAATTCCCCATGTAAAAACGCAGTTTTCACATCCATTTGTTCAAGTTCCAAATCTTTGTTAACTACAATAGATATAAGCATGTGAATTGATACATGCTTCACCACATGAGAAAATACATCTTGATAATCAATTCCTTTTCTCTGTGTATAACCTCTTGCCAATAAACGAGCTTTAAATCTTGGTGGTTCAACTCCTGGAATCCCAGATTTCAACTTGTACAACCATATCCAGCTGATGATCTTCTTTCCTTCTGGTCTATCAACTAACCATCAAGTCTTATTCTTTTGAAGTGAGTCATATTCTTCACCCATAGCACCATTCCACTTATCCCAGTTCTTATCTTTCAGAGCTTTATGATAAAATTAAGGCTCAGATATGTCAATGGTTTCTGAAACCATAAGTGCAAAAGCAAACTGAGTATAGTCATCAAAATGAGTTGGTGCTACTATATTTCTTCTTGGTCTATCTCGAGCTAACCGATAGCTTGATAAATTCCTCTCTGATGAATCCAGTCTGTTAGCAGAACCATCTGTTCCTTGATCAACTGCATCGTCCTGTTCTGAATCTGCTATATCTGAGTCAATATCATCATCTAGATGAACAACTCCACATTGATCAATAACCCGACCTTGTTATACTACTTTACTATCACCTGAGACTGACCTTTCTCTACCAAATTTTGAAATAAATCTTTGTTCTTTCTCAAATTTTGAACCCACTGCAACATCATGATCTTTTGAAACTGATCTATCTTTAATATCCTTGTAACTCAAAGCTTCATTGAAGATTATATTCCGACTAATCACACATTTCTCTTCTTATAGCAACCATACTTTATACCCTTTAGTGCCTGTAGGATAAACGAGAAATATTCCTTTTAGAGCTCTTGGTTTTAACTTGCCTTGATCATAATGCACGTAAGCTACTGCTCCAAATTTCTTTAAATGCTTATAACATGGCTTCTAATTCAGCCATAACTCTTCTGGTACGTTATTATCTACTGTATAACATGGAGATTTATTCACAATATAAGCTGCTGTTGATGCAGCTTCAGCCCAGAAACACTCATCTAAACTTGATTCATTTAGCATACACCTGACCTTCTACATCAGCGTTCTATTCATCCTCTCAGTAACTCCGTTTTGCTGAGGAGTGTACACACATGTTATGTGTTTTTCTATACCATTAGACTTACAAAAGTCATCAAATCTAATATTACAAAACTCAAGACCGGTATCTGTTCACAAACACTTCACTTTCTTGTTCACTTGGTTCTCAACTAGAGTTTTCCACTCACATTACCTATCAAAGGTTTCATCCTTAGATTTGAGAAAGTATAACCATACCTTGTGAGACTTATCATCTATGATAGAAAGGAAGTATCTGCAACCTGAGATTGATGGTGTCACGGATGGTGATCCCCATAAATCTGCGTAAAGGTAGCTTAACACATCCACTGCCTGATGCTTTGCTACATTGAAACTGAGCTTGTTAGCTTTACCCATCACACAGTGTTCACAAAAGCTAAGCTCTTTGATCTCCTTCTTATCTATTAGTCCTTCATTGGTCAAAATCTTCAAACTATATAAGCTCATATGGCCCAATCTACTATGCCATAAAGCTGTCTTATCATTACATGTAGTGACATTGCAAACTTCTGATAAGTTTGTATTGCCATCAAGTATATACAAGCCATTTGAAAGCTGTCCATGTAAGGCTGTCTTGTTATTCATGAAATACCTCACTTTACCATCTCCACCTTCATGCTTGTACCATAATCTGTCAAGAGTACCAGAGGAGATAAGGTTTCTTCTCAGTTCAGGGACATACTTCAGCTTATTCAGAACCTTAATTGTGCCACCATTTGTATTAATCCTGATATATCTGATTCCATAAGACTTGATTGCACGATTGTCTCCTAACAAATTGTAGTCTCATCGCCTTCTTTAAACTCTGAGAACCAGTCAGGTCTTGATGACATATGGAACATACAACCTGAGTCAATCACCCAAATATCCTTTGAATCTTGATTATTGACACTTAAGGCTTCTGAATATACCAGTTTCTCAACTATAACCCTAGCTTCTCCTTTCTCTTATTTGTCATACTTCTTCTTTCTAGCTGGGCATTCTTTCTTTGTATGACCCTCTTTCCTGCAGAACCAACACATCAATCTTGAACCTGACTTTGATCTGCTTCTACTTCTACTTTTACTCTTCCTTCCTTTATTCTCTCTTGTACTGGATCTGCCTCTATCTTCAGTATATAACACTGTTGATGGTTTCTTATCAAGCTCTTTTTGTTCAGCTATCTCTCTTTCTAAAGATTTAGCAGAAAACACTACATCTTGCAACTCTAATGTTTTATTCTCATACTTAAGAGTATGCTTCAATTGTTCATAACCAGGTGGAAATGCTTTAAGAATCAGAAGTGCTTGTACCTCTTCTCCAATAACTATGTCACGGCTGCCAAGTTCAGCAACAATCTTGAGAAAGTCATCGACATTGTTGTCAATGCTTTTAGAAGTATCCATCTAAAATGAATATAACTTGAGTTGCAGGTAGATTCGATTAGGCAAAGAAGTCTCCATGTACAAACGATTTAAGAGAGCCCACATCTCAGCTGCAGTCTTGCAATGAGTTATCTTCCTTAAGACTTTATTACCAACCTGTGGTATAATCTCGTTCATAACATGTTCAGATTGCTCAATCTTTTCTCGATCAGGAACTTCAATCATCTTAGGTTCTAATGTATATGATTTATCACCATCATCTTTAACTTTCTTTGCTTCGACATCGGATCCGGAATCATCTTTGTTAATGAGAAATCAGTAACAATCTTCTTCAATCCCAACGTTCCAATATGTGTTAACATTCTTATCTTCCAAAGGGAGAAATCGGAATCTCCATCAAACTGATCGAACTTATTCTTCTTCTTTGCCATAACAAGTTCGCGAAACCAAGAGCTCTGATACCAATCTGTACAAAATCAATGGCGATAAACTTGTGCAGAATGAGCTTTAGCTCCGATTGAACCGATTGAAACAATTTGAGAAGAATCCATGATCATGAACGCAAGAAATAAAGAGTGCAAGAACACAAATCACTTGTTTACCCAATTCGATCAAATCGGGGTGACAGGATCTACGTCTGGGGCTGGATAGGTCCAGCAATCCATTAAAATGATTGATTTAAAAACACTCGAGCTCCACCACAGAGAAACAATGGATTCTACGAGTTTAATCAGAGAAGAAAAGTAGTTACAACAAGATAATGAAGAAGAGAGTCAAAGAGTAAAGTTCTTATAGTCAACAGAATTTTTTTAATAACAGACCTATCCGTTTAACAATGGACTTATCCGTTTAAAATTTTTGTTGAACCAGGTCTTCAATTTAAACCAATCAATAACCGGTTCCCTCTTTCTCAATCTGTCTTCAAATTCAATTCAATAACCAAAACCGTCAATTATGTACTAGAATCAACACTGAGATAAACAATCAAGTCGACATGAGATTATCACCTCAAATCTTTTGAATATTGAATCATACTTTCACATGTTACTAAATCTGACCCAAAATATAATATCTGATCTTACCCCCAAAAAACTATCGAGCTATATGGACATATAACCAACATATCATACTACAAACGTAAATACACGAACTTGTTAGGTTCTTGTCTTCGACTTTCATGACCAAAGCTTCTGGTTTAGTTATAATCTAACCTAGTGTGATCAGACAAACTTAGCAAGACTCAAAGGTAACTTTGTCTACACACTTGATCAATGATTATCTAAAATAAGGACTTGTTCTTTACTTTTGTTTTAGGGCTAACATCATATTCTATATTGTCATAATCTAATAGATTCTTATAACGTGGTATATATATCATACATAGATAACATTTTGTATTCTTTTTTATCTATCCAACAATTTTATTATTTTATATTCCGAATGCGAAACAATTATCAGATTATAGAAGTGATTTGGGAGATTATGAGTTTAATTTTAATAGGGAATTAAGTTGTGTGACCAAATGAATAATATGGGATCATGTCTAAGATTTCGTTAGAAAACTCATAGTCAAACTAGTTGTCAATGCTACTTCTTTAAAAAAATTAGTTGGGTTTTGGTCCAATTATACTCGGTAATTATACTCGGTAATTATGCAAGGTAAAAGTCTTGATAGTTCGAAGAAGATTTCACTTCATAGACAAATTACGTGGTTTAATCTGCTAATAAATTTGGCAAGACTCCACGGATAAGTAATGTTGAGTAATGTAAAAGCAAAAGAGGTTTGAGAAAGATAAGAAAAAAGAGGACAAATGGAAGACGAAATCGAGAGTTTCTATGTTGGCCAAGGACAATATAAATCGTTTTCCAAACAGAAAGCTACAGTACTTTTTAAACCTCTATAGCACGTTCATCAAAAAAGTTTTAGGTAAAATTAAAATTCTACGATAATGTAAAATAATGTTATGAAATGTTGGTACGATTATTTATCATATAGTAGTTGTCACATATCACTCTTTGAATATTTGGTGCCAGCATGTGATGCTACTATATAGTACAATGTAAATATGGCTTACAATTATAAAATTGCTATTCTAGATTCTTCCTACAGTAGCCACCATCAATAAGATTTACAGATTTATGTCTATTAATCTAAACACAAACATAAATGCAAACAAACGATCGAGCTAACCAAAGACATTAGACATATATACTTGACCAACTTAGTTTTGCTTCAAAGATTTATAATTAGGTACCTTATTGGCTCTTCTCATTCACAAAACCATGTATGGAACTAAGGGGTGGTAGCATGGTCATACATGCCGTTTCGAGTAAAACATAAATCTGTGTTTTGAATTCGATTTCTACTAAAAACTAAGTTGTTATTTGGCCCGACCCAAATATGATTATCACTTAGATCTTGTTAGAAAACTCATAGCCAAACTAGTGGTGAGACATAAAATATTAGTTGAATTTTGGCTTAGATACATCTAATTAACCAACAAAATATATATATATATATATATATAAACTATGCATGGACCACCGTATTTTTCTTCTTTAACATATAACCATAACTCTTTAAATTTTTAGTTTGTTAACATTCATACGACGCTTTGATGGATGACCTCAATGTGCAGGTCCACATATCATCGTTCCCGATCTATACCTATGGTTTTGAACAACCATCTATAACCATTTTACTGTAATTGATGAAGTATCAAGCCACTAGCTACAAGCTACAAGATAGTAACATATTATACTCCTTAATTGATTAGCCGTTGCCACAACAAGTTGGACAATTTGTTCATTCTTGAATATTCCATCTCTATAGAATGATTCATCCTTGGTCACTGTCTTTCATGTCATATTGTTTTTGTTCATATATTCTCATAGCTAAGTTACACACATATACAACAAAAGACTGAATATAGACTAAGTCATGATTTTTTTTGGTTAATAATTGGATTAAGAAGAACTAACTCATAGCCCAAACTCTCCTTACAAATTTAATTAACAATTTCACATGTGGATTATGCAACTGTTTTTAAGTTGAACTCCGATAAAAACTACAACATAGATGAACTTAATCTCTTGACAAAATGCACTTCCCTTTCCCTAAATTATGAGATTTCTTGTGTTACATTATAATGGGATCTTTAATCATAACTTCTTGATAGCATCACATAATTAATAACTAAAACTAATTAGCATATGTATTTAAGATATTTTGTTAATATCTTTATACATTTAGATTAACATTTCAGAAAGATTTTAACAGCAAGATTGTATAATTTATTTTTATCAATAAATTTATCATGTACTCGAAACAAAATTCAATAATTATCCATCCACACCCACATGCATAATTTCAAGAAACAAACAAAAAGTTTCTCGCCACATTATCTCACTCACATGAATCCAAATCATCCTCCAACCTCACATTATTTAACATACACAATAATAATAATAATTTCCTCAAAAATAAACAATAAAATAAAAGACATTAGTCTCCAAGTGCATCTATATATACATCCAATAAAGACCACCTGTATGTAATAATATAAACCTTAAAGCCAAAAAGAATTTTATTACTCTCTCAGTTCAACAAAAAAAAAATGTCATCATCATCTTCATCATCATCAGCCACCGATACAAACACTAAGTCGTCGTCGTTACCGGCGGTGGAATCAGTCACGTGCGACACATGTGGTTTCACTGAAGAATGTACACCAGCTTACATCTACCGTGTTAAGGAACGTCACAAAGGACACTTTCTTTGTGGTCTTTGTGCTGAAGCTGTTAAAGACGAAGTGGTTCGATCACAAACTCGAATCTCTGTCGAAGAAGCTCTCCGTCGTCACACGACGTTTTGTCACCGTTTTCGTTCTTGGAGTCCTGATGAAGAAGAAGATCCGATTTCTGTCATTGGTAGGATTCTACGACGGAGTCTTGATGGTTCTCCACAACGAGCGACCACGAGGACGAGCTCGAGTGGTGCTTTGTCCGGGATTGATGATGTTGAGTCTCGACGAGCTCTTCTCCGATCTGGAAGTTGTTTTCCTTCTCTGTCTATTTGATTGAAGTTGTTAATTGTACATTTTTTTTGTTTGTGTTTGAGATTATTTTGCATCATTATATGTATTTAATTGCATTTTAGGGACAGAAGAAAGGTTTAGAATCCGAGGATTTAATTTCCTATGACGTCTGCCTTTCTTCATAAGAGTATCTAATAAAATTGCTTTTGAAATTAGCAAATGTCATTCGTTGAAAACAATAAAATGATTTTTCTTATATTATATGATCTAACCATTTGCAGAGTGTTTTATTAATGTGAGCTTTACATATGATCTATGTAAAGTGTTAAGTATCTAACTTTGTTGATTTTTCATAGGAGTTCGACTCCATAAATTCGTGTAATCTAATATGATAAAATTTGGATTTGGAATCATTTCTAATAATTAAATTAAGAAAATCTAATTCATAAGTTAAACTTCTCAAATTCTATAACAATTTTACGTGAAGATATCCAACTCTGTAAAATCCAACTATTGAACCACTTACAAGAGACACTCCCTCATGTACGAAGGCTTAAATTATGAATTTGGAATTGTTGATCCAATTGTCTAAAAAAAATTCATTGTTGAGTAGCTATAAAGAAAACACATAAAGAGAAAAATGTATAGCATTAATTATATTATTTATTTGATAGAATGCATACTACTATTTCTTTCAAAATATAACACTTTTAACTTAAAAATATGCAAATTAAAAGAACTTAAACTTTTATCAATTATATTATTCTATGTTTTAGATTAATAAAATTTCATCAATCATATAAAAGATAACCGAATATTAATAGTCACAAATGAAATGCTTCAAAATTACGTTAAAAAATAAACAAGACAGCTTATAATATCAAAAAAAAAAAAAAAAATTGAGGCCCATATAAAATAAAAACAGAGGTAGTATTGGTAGTCATAGTGTTTTGCTTAAATGTGTCAAGGAACTCTCCTATACTNATAGTGTTTTGCTTAAATGTGTCAAGGAACTCTCCTATACTTAAACTGAGTAAAGATTTGGTTACTAATTTCATATCTTAATTGCTGAGATAGCTATAGCTAGGTACCTAATAATGCCCCATGTGATCCGCTTGAGTTTGACTTGTTGTTCTGACTTATCGTGTCAGTGATACTAACAATCCAACACCAAAATATAAGCCGATTGACATGGTTTAACCGCAAATCAAAATTGTCGGACTAATCGAAGTTTTGTTTTCTTGTGTAACCAATAAATATTGGATTCCTTAAACTAAATAAAGCTCCATTACAGCCAAATTTAAACGAGAGAAGAAATATCAAACAATGGTTTATGTAATTGATTCAGGGTGCATTTATAGTAATTAGTCACGTCTGGAGTATATGTATAGCGTATTTGTGTATTCTTAGAAAGTTATAACTTGAGGCAATCACTATCTAAATATAATATTTTTATAGAAAAACGTATGTTATGTTTTGTGTAATTTTTAGAGCAAGCTTTCTCATTAGTGTTTGTCATCAAAAAATATAATAATAATATATTATTTAATAATATTTTTTTAAGAGTTTTTCAATATTATTGGAACTCCTACCCATAGTTTCTCAAATAAAAAACTCTTTTACTTTTTTTAGAAACTCTCGTAATAAAATATTATTATTTAATTTTTTTTTTTTTGTGAGAACCTCTCACTGCAAATGGCCTTAGTGATCTGATCCGATCAAAAAATAATAAAAAATTGTGGTGAACGCAACTCAGCTCCAATTTGCTAATATTTTGGAGGTGGATTCGCCAATCCCTCGCTTTGTTCCACGAGATCGAAGTGAATCTCGGCGTATTATCCTTGATCTCGATTCAAAAACATTTGTCAGACGAAACAAAAAAAATGACATGAAAGATGAATTGAATCTAAAAATAACAACAATTCTACTTGTTTGAAATTGTAAATTAGGTTCAACTACTCATTATAAGTAGGAATGTAACAGATTCTCTAACAGAGATTTGGCAAACATTGTACTTGTTTTACATGCTATGATCATTAAACGAAGCTTCCATCCTTTCTTTTACATAAGATTTTGATGTGCTGGATCCGGTTCAAACATAATTATCTTCCTTTTGACTAAACATACAGTCTATTAGATGTTAAAAAGTACATGGAGATGATGCGTATACATACACACAAACACAAATATGATAAATGGTACAAGTGAAAGCACGGACATGTGAGATGAGTCTGACTCTGGTAAACTACAAAGTAAAAAGTCGTGCGTGTAAATACCTTCGGCTCGTGTAAGGCGATTTTGAGAGCCTGAGATTTTTCCGGCGATCTTATTTTCTTCTCTGGTGTTTCTCTTCTCTCCTCCTAATCTTTGCTCCGGCGATCCCCATCTCGGTTTCCGGTCTCCTCTCTGGCGAGTTTGGATCGGTTTCCAGCTTTTTTCTTTTTTCTCTAGTGATTTTTTTCTTCATTGTTTCTATGTATTGTGCTCTGTTATGCGGCTCTAGTTGTTTTGGTTGTTGGTTTTTTCTGTGTCAATGGAGGGAGTTTCCTCCTCTCCTCATCCATCTCATTCTCCAAGCCGTTCTTTGTTGATTTCTCCTCCAATTGTGAAATCGCCTAGTATTTTGGACTCTTTTCCGGTGAAAATTTCTGATCACTCTTGGGTCTCTGCTCTTCGCAAGACTAGTGATTCTCTTACTCCACTGGATGTTCCTGTTTCTTTCTTAGAAGGTATAATTTCTACATCTGTTCCAGACATTATCTTCAAGGATTCGACTCCTCTTTGGGACTCTTTTGTTGTTGGACATTTTGTGGGTGATGCTCCTCACATTGGAACTATTCACACATCAGTTAATAGACTTTGGCAATCTGCAAAAAAGGATCTTAAAATTGATGCCAATTTTGTCTCTGCTACTTCTGTTCTTTTCAAGATTCCTGATGCTGTTGTTCATAAACGTGTTTTACATCGTAAGTTTTGGCATATTGGTGATATTCCCTTAGTGGTTTATGATAATCTTGCTTCTCAATCTCTTGACCTGACTTCAATTCTGATGTGGGTTGATTTTCATAAAGTTCCTAAGCAACTTTTCTCCTTTAGAGGTTTGAGTTTTCTTGCTAGTCATATTAGTACTCCAGTTAAATTCCATCCCTCTACTGAAAAGTGTCTTCATTTTGATATTGCACGTGTGTTGATTGAAGTGAATTTGCAGTTTTCTTTACCTAAGCAGATTAATCTTGCAGCTGGCAAGTTTCCAGGTTCTTGTGTTCCTGTTTCGTTTCCATGGCTTCCTCCTCATTGTGATACTTGTGATAAGTGGGGTCATGTTGCTAAGAACTGTAGCAATCAAGGCAAAAATTGTACTACTACTGTTTATGCTCTTCAATCTGATGTTAATAGTGTTGTTTTGCCGTGTGTGTCTTCTAAATCTTCTAAATAAAGAGACTGTTAATTCTACTGTTCTTCCTACTGATAACATGGATAAGAGCTTTGCCATGTTTTCCTCTTCGATCCCAAACTCCTCTTCTTCCATTTTTCCAGTTCAATCTGCTGTGAATTCTAATTTGAATTCTCTTACTAAGCTTGCTGCTCCTGTAACTGTGAATGCTCCTATTGTTGATAAAGGTAAAGGGATTGCTCTTTCTCCTATTGTGAGTGCTTCTTCTGTTGTTTCCTTACATAATGCTGCTGCTTCATCTTCCAATGTCTCTCAAATTACTTTAGTTAAATCTGATACTTGGACTACAGTTAAAAGATCCAGCCGTATTCTTGCTAAAACTGCAGGATATTCTACTCAAGTTTCTTGTCCTAGATCCCCTTCAAATTTCTCTATTCTTGCTAATGTCCTAGAAGAAGGAGAAATTCTTGACTCCAATGTTGCTTCTGTTTCATTGACTAGTGCTAAGGCAAAGAGTTTAAAGTCTAAGGGTTCTCATGTAAAGAATTCTGCTGCTGCTTCTGGTCTTGTTAATTCCCTGAATGCTTCCTCAAGGAAGCTATGATTTCCTTTTTTAGTTAGAATGTGCGTGGTTTTAACAAATCACGCAAACATGGTATGTTACGTTCTTGGATTAAAGACACTTATGCTGCTTTTGAATGTCTTTTGGAAACTCGTGTTCAAGAGGATAATCATCTATCTATCTTGCACACTTGTTTTACCAATTGGCAATTTATAACCAATTACGACTTTCATCATTTGGGGAGGATTTGGTTTTGCTACTCAAGTGATGTTGTTGTTTCTCTTCTTGCTAAGACCTCTCAGCATATCACTTGTCAGATTACTGTTGTAACTTTTGGGGTCTCTTTTATTTGCTCAGCAATTTATGCCAATTTTGAGGCTGATCGTCGTATTCTTTGACAGGATTTATGCAATATCAAGGTCTCTTATGCTCATCTTTCTCTCCCTTGGATTCTCTTGGGAGATTTTAATGAGATCTTTACTTCTTTGGAGCATTCAAATCAAGCTTCTTCTCTCTTCAATCAGTCTGGTATGAAAGATTTTCAGGATATGGTGCATAATTGTGATCTACTTGATCTTTATTATTTGAGACCTTTATTCACTTGGTCTAATAAAAGAGGGAGCGTGATCCAGTTGGGAAAAAATTAAACAGATCTCTTATTGATTCCTCCTGGCTCATCAATGTTCCTTCCTCTTATGCTGAATTTGACTTTGGAGGTATTTCAGACCATTTTAGATGTTTGGTTCGTCTCTCTTCTCCATCTGCTGGAAATCGACATCCTTTTCAGTTTTCCAATTTCCTTGTGACTAGTGATCAATTTTTGCTTCTAGTTCGTCAGTCTTGGCTTTCCTCTTCGGCTCTATTTCACTCTCGGATGGCTCTCCACTTATTCCATCGGAAGCTTAAGCTCCTGAAACCGATTTTGAGGAATCTCAATAAAACTTTGCATGGTAATATTCCTGCCAAAATAAAAGAAGCTTTTGAAAATCTTTGCTTATGTCAAGATAATGCTCTTAATAATCCTAGCAACCTATCTTTTCATGTTGTCTCTGAAGCTTCTTCTAGATGGCATCATCTTGCTTTTATTGAAGAGCAATTCTTTAGACAAAAATCTCGTATTAATTGGTTAAGCACGGAGACCAGAATACTGCTTTTTTCCATAGGGCTACTCAAACTCGCAATTCTCGTAATGCCATTAAACGTATTACCTCTACCACTGGTATCTCTCTTACTTCTTCTGATGATATTAAGAAGGTAGCAGTCATCTATTTTACTGATTTTCTTCAACAAAACCAGCATGTTTCTCCCTATAATGTTGCTGATTTGGTTGAGAATTCGTTCTCGGTCTACAGCTCCTTCTTTGGTACCTCCAGTCATTACAGCTGAGATCCAAAGTGCTCTTTTCTCTATGCCATCTAATAAGGCTTTTGGGCCATATGGTTTTACTGTTGAGTTCTACAAAGCTGCCTGGGACATCATTGGTTCTGATTTTATCATTGTCATTCAGTCATTCTTCTTGTATAGTTTTCTCCCAACTGGTGTTAATGCTACAGCTTTAACTCTTGTCCCAAAAGTCTCAGACCCCTCTACTATGAGAGATTTCAGACCAATCGCCTGTTGTAACCTTTTGTATAAGGTAATATCCAAAATTCTAGCCAATTGTCTTAAGAGCATTCTTCCTTCATCCATTGAACTCAACCAATCTGCTTTTGTGAAGAACTATCTACTCCTTGAGAATGTGTTGTTAGCCACAGAGCTTGTTAAAGGCTATCATAATTCTATTATTTATGGTCGTTGTGCAATTAAATTTGATATAGCAAAAGCTTTTGAATCGGTTGACTGGTCCTTTATTGTTTATGTTCTTTCTACTATGGGGATTCCAAAGGTGTTTATAAATTGGATTTTCATCTGCATTTCTACGGCTTCATTCTTTGTTTCTATTAATGGAGAGTTGGAAGGTTTCTTTCATAGTTCTAGAGGTATCAAATAGGGTTGTTCCCTCTCTCTTTATCTCTATGTTATTGTCAATAATGTCCTCTCCAAACTCCTCAATCATGCAGCAACAAATTCAAATTTTGGATATCATTCTTATTGTAAGGATTTAAAGCTTACTCATTTGAGTTTTGCTAACGATATCCTTCTGTTCTCTGATGGTTCTCCTAATTCTCTTCAAGGTATCCTTGATGTTATGAATCAGTTTGTGGATATATATGGCTTACAAATAAATGTTGCAAAGTCTTCCATTTACATTGTTGGTCGTGGTTCTAATGATCTCCCTAGAGCAGCTCACTCTGCTGGTATCTCTATTGAAACTCTTCCTATCATGTATTTGGGACTTCCTCTCACTAATATAGCTATGACCAGAATTGATTTTGAACCTCTGATTGCTAAGATCAAATCTCGTCTTTCTTCTTGGCCTCAAAATCTTTGTCATATGTTGGTCGTCTTCAATTGATCAACTTTGTTATTGTTAGCACAGTTAATTTTTGGTGCTATGCTTTTCAATTGCCTAGTTGCTGCTTGGATGAAATTGATAGACTTTGCTCTGCTTTTCTTTGGTCTGGAAATCCTAATATTTCCTCCAAATCTAAAGTCAGATGGTCAAATCTTTGTTTGCCTCGTGATGAAGGAGGGCTTAGTATACGTTCTTTGAGGATTATGTCTCAGGTTTTTGGTCTTCACTTAATCTGGAGACTTATTACCTCTTCAAACTCTCTTTGGGTCTCTTGGGTTCATCATTATCTCCTCAAGTTTTCTTCCTTTTGGGATATCAATCCTAACTCGGCAGGATCTTGGGTCTGGAATAAGTTTTTAAAGCTTCGAAGTGTAGCTTACAATTTCTTTAAAGTTGATATCAGATCTGGTCTCAACTCATTTTTTTGGTATGATAATTGGACTGATTTGGGAAGGTTCATTGATATTACTGGAGCTAGAGGTATTCGATAATTTGGTATTCCTAATAATGCCAAGGTAGCTGATGCAGTTTCTGATTCTTGTTGGCGTCTTAATGGTGCTTGTCAACGCAGATTTCCTCACATTGTTGAAACTATTTTAAGCATTGCTCCTCCTATTGATTCTCTTGGTGATGATATTTTTCTTTGGAAGCACTCTAATGTGGATTTCAAGTCTTATTTCTCTTCTTCTAAAACTTGGGAGCAGCTCAGACCTTCAAGTCATAAAGTACCTTGGCATAAACTCATTTGGTTCTCCCAAGGTATTCCCAAATTCTCCTTTATTTGCTGGCTGGCCATTCATGATCGTTTAAGTACAGGTTCCTGGATGCGTATATAGGGTTTGAATTAGGATTATACTCTTTTTGGTAAGAGAGACGAGACTCGGGATCATTTATTTTTTGGTTGTCCTTATAGCTTTACTATCTGGACTGAGTTATGTGGAAGATTGCTTGGAAATCACATTACACCAGATTGGTATGCAACTGTTTATACTCTTCTATCTTCCTCGTGGTCTCTCCAAGATAAGGTACTTTTGAAGCTTGTTTTTCAGTCAGCAATTTATTGTATTTGGAGAGAACGTAATTGACGTATTCATGGTCGAGTGTGGAAATCCTCTTCACTTCTCACTTATGAGATTGATAAGATTATCCGTAACCGGATTTCTTCTCTTCATTATAGATCCTCTCATCGGTTATCTACCTTACTTCAAAGATGGTTCGAAATTCGAATGCATTGATGTTGTTATTCTTTATTCTTTTTTCTTGACAAATCTGTATTTTTTTTTTGTCTAATGTAAATAACTTTTTTGTTGAGCAATAAATTTCACATTTCAACAAAAAAATAAGAAAGTGTGGACATATGAAAATGTTGGCATGGTAAGGAGACAGAAGTGATGTTGGCATGGTAAGGTGACAGAAGTGTTAATATTAAACATTACTTCCCTATTCGTGCGGCGTTATGGGTCCTTCCCTCCTTGCCCACTTGTCATTTACACTCTTACTTGGCATTTTCTTCTCTATTTGTTTCTTAATTGCTTTTAACATTTCCATGTTTTTTTGTTTTATCTTTTTCTTAATTTCCTGGTCATTTTTTGTTCTTTGGGTTTAAAATATCTTTAGCCCCTTTCACGAATATCTTTGAGTATACCCACTTAGATTTCTGTACCCACAGTTCCAGTTTCCTTTTCTTTAGTCTCGATAGATTAATATAACAAATGAGAAATACATGACGGGAAATACATAAACTGGAAGAAACAATCGGAAACATAGTTCAACTGTTCCAGCAAGAAAAACCACAAAAAAGAAGGTTAAAAAATGACTTGTATTGAATATCTAAAGATTAATACTTATACATATCTGATTCTATTCCGACAAGAAACATAGCACACAAATTTTCTAGAACCGGCAAAATAAAAAACATTTGACCAAATGACGTTTTGACAGAAAATATACCCATTCACATTTCTGTATCTACAGTTCTATTTAATATTTAAATTATGTTTTTAAATCTAAAAATTTAAGAATGTAACAATAGTTTTGAAGATTTTGTTCATCTTCCACTATATATTTCTGGAGAATTGTGAAATTTATTTCTTTTCTATTCAAATATTCAGATTTTTATATGTGAATTACATACGATCATTGTAGAAGGTTTCATCATCTAATTTGATCGTATTTATTTTGTGATGATTCAGTTTTTCAGAATTGGAGATTTTTAATTTTTGAGTCTTGTCATTTTAAAAAAAAATTTCATATTATTTTCTAGTTTCGTTTTCTAATTTTTTAGAAAAAGATAAGATTCAAAAAATTTCATATTATTTTCTTATTTCGTTTTCTATCGAATATAATATATTATTTTTTTTGTCAATAATATTGGACGGCTACAACTAACCGAAAATCGATCCCGAAATGTGCAAGTACATGAACTTACCGTTTATCGAGTATATTTTACTTCTATAATTCTAGATGAATATGTAAAAGAAAGAAGATTTCATTATAAGAAGTGTATGAAACCCAAAGTTAATGGGAAGCCCACTGGACTGATAATAAAGAGCCCACAAAAGAAATACGTATCTTGTGAACAAAGTCAAACACACCAAACCACTTCGAACAACTTTTCTTTCGATAATTAATTAATCGTTGTGACAAAAAAAAAAAAATCGTTCCTCATCTTCTTCGCTCACACAGATCAAACCTCAATCCAGAAAAATCTCGTAAAGATGATGCACATGACCTTCTACTGGGGCATTAAAGCCACAATTCTCTTCGATTTCTGGAAAACCGATTCATGGCTCAGTTACATCCTCACTTTAATCGCTTGTTTCGTCTTCTCCGCTTTCTATCAATACCTCGAGAATCGCCGTCTCCAATTCAAATCCCTTTCTTCTTCTCGTCATCCTTCTCCGCCTCGTTCTTCTCCCGGCGTATCTGCTCCACTTATCCCTAAATCCGGTACTAGATCCGCCGCTAAAGCTGCTTCGGTTCTGCTTTTCGGCGTCAATGCTGCGATCGGTTACTTACTGATGCTTGCGGCTATGTCTTTCAACGGAGGTGTTTTCATCGCGATTGTCGTTGGATTAACCGCTGGCTACGCTGTTTTCCGATCTGATGACGGTGGTGCTGACGCGGCGTCGGAGAGTGCTTGTGCTTGTTAATTGATTTCGAGTTTTCGAAGGTGAATCGTATAATTCCTAAAAGGCTTGTGTTGATGCTTGTAATTCTCTAGTTACAGTTTGTTCTTGTTCATCGATCTATGTTTGTTTATTACTGTATAATTAGTGTTCTTTTGTTGTTGCTGGATTATATCAAACTAAATATGCAAACTTGTATGTGTGAAACTTTTGATCAAAAGATCAGAGATGAACAATATTGTTACACAATTTGCTTATTTACAGGTGTTAGGTTTGATGAGCTACTCTAGTCCATTCATGATATCTTAGATTGAATAGAACATAGATCAAAGTATGATATCACTTATCTGAAGATATACATAAATAGATCATAGATGGAGTATGATCTAACATATGGTTGATTCGCCATGAATATAGTCGAGAATGGCAATGACACCGATGATGAAAGCTTGATCAACTTTAGCTTTGACTATTACATTATACAGATCCTTCTTGTTCCCCACCATTTCCTCCATCTCTTTCTCTATTCTTACCTGTTCATTTTTAATTAAGTATTATCTCATTCAATCATCCTCATTAATTGTCTCAACAACTTTAAGATCATTTCTCTTTCACGTTTGAAATCAGTAACTAGTATTAGATTGGACTTATCTCAGCTAAATATTACAACACATATATTGTCAAACAATCATAAAACTAAGCAAACACATCATAAAAGTTCAGAACTGGACATCTATAGTTCTAAAACATTTTCGGATGTTCATGGATGGTCCACAATCGAATTGGATATGAGTTCTAATACTATATTACTCTATCTAATTCACACACAAAAACTACTTCAATGAAAAAAAATTGTAACATATTGCCTGACAAACTCAATCTATATGGAACAAGATTCTAACAAGTAGTCCAGGAATATTATAACCTTAGCAATGGCTCTGCCATCTGAATCCATGATGTTGCAATCTTTCTCTGCGAAAGACCCTTTCATCTCCACATAGTTGCGGCTTGATATCTTTGTTTTACCATAAACCAAAATTCTAATTGAACCATCTTGAACCAAACATGAATCTTTTGGATCCTTCAAAGTAAAAACCAACTTCTCTTCTCCTTCTTTATCATACCCAAAACCTTCCCATTTCTTATGCACCATGTTCAAAGCCTGCACTATTCCTCCCTGAAACCAATCAAACAAACACAATCAAATCCAAAACTAAATCAATACATAGTATAAACTATCAAGTTAAGTTACCAATTTGCGGATGAGAAGCAAATCATCACCATCACCATTTCTCAAAAGAATCTTATCTTTAGTTCCAATAACTCCACACCCATCAACTCTAAACACTACTTGTTGTTTGTGGTTAGTCACAACGAATCCTCCTCCGTTAACCACATGTGGTCGTCGTCGAACCACCAACACAGCCTCTGATTCCGATGAATATCTCCGGCTTACCACTGATTCCATAGTTTGGCTACTTCTCCCACCCATCACACGTGCGTTTTAGCTAATATACAAATAAAACCTGACCTCTTAATCCTTATACATAACCATGCACTGCAACACTTTAAGTAATGAGAACTTGATAAAGATGCCAAGTGTCGGTTATTACGACTAATACTTCTAAAGCTTAGGCGTGAAAGATGCTAAGTATCTATTTTTATGATAATGACTTTAAAAGATTAGTATTTAATAAACAGCAAACGTGATTGTGTGAGTGGGCATTTTTAAAGCTAAGATGAGATGCGAATATTTGAAAAAACTCTCTTAATGCGACAAACTGACAAAGGATTTCGTTCTTTTTAATTATTTCCTCTTTTGTTTAGCTGAATTTGTGAGATGTTTAGATTTTCGTTTATGATTAACACAGTGACCATATAGCTGACAAAAATAGTGCATGATAACGTTTTGCAAAAACACAGTTTTATTTTGAAAAATAACTCAAAACTAGCAATCTAAAACTCCCCTAGTTTACAATTGTGATTGTAATAAGCATATATAATATAGCTAAACCTAATTCCGGACTGGTTAATGCAAGAACTATAAGGATCCCTTCCCTTCCAGCTACTTGGAATGCATGAGACCCCTGTATTTAGGAATTTTAGATTACGTCCAAGCTTCTAAAACGCGAATTGACTTTTTGTTGATCTCCGTTGGGCCTGGCCCTCGAACTCTAGAGTTACCTTTGAAGACCTTCACAACTTCCAAAATTTCCCGAAACCCATAGGAAACAAGCCAAGCCGATGATAGATTTTATCTAAATTTCTTCTTTTGATATGGTCCTCTAGGACCTTGTCTCTCCTCAAACCAAACGATCATGTCTTCAACACGGAGAAAAAGACTTCTAAGGAAAAGAATCAGAATTGATTGATTTCCAATACTAACAAACAATGGAAGAAATATTGGGAAAAATGAATACGAATAAGTCTATTCAATACCTTACATTTCAAAGTCAAGGTAAATTATTCCATATGAAAGCCTAGTAAATGAAATGAAATAATAGCCGTAGCTGAGGAATTGACTTACAAAAACGGCAGATGAATGCTTTGATTGCCCTGCTCGCCTCTATCAGTTTATTCAACAATTCAATTCCATGGGATTTTTCATTCATAATTTTTTCTACCAAGAACGTGAATTATCTTTTGCCTCAGGTCGAATGAATACGAAGGAGAGATCAATCAAAGAAACATAAATATACTTTAAAGCGAGGGAAGGCTAGGTTTTTCCCATGTTGGTATGGCCGAGCATAAAAGATTTGAAATTGAAGTCAAAATAAGAAAAGGTAGAGAGAAGACTGGACGAAAGTAGTAGTTCCCGTCAGGACAAAAAAAGAAAAGTAAGGACTCTTGTTTTCGCATATGCATATAGACTGTGAAATTTGTTAATAGAGAAAGTGAGTTTTTCGTCTACTTTCTTAATAAGGTAACATACCTAACTTCAAGATCCATTACATGTTCAAAACCTTTTGTTATTCTTAGAATCAGTTGTCTTGGCACAAATCTTTTTAGTTTTTTAAAAAAAAAACAATTTGAGAAGCTTCAATTATCTAAAATAAATTTTTAGATATGTCTATTTAGCTTTATAAAATTCGTAAAAAAAAACCAAAAAATTTATGAATAGCTTTTTGCCCCTGCTTGAAAAGGTCCGTGATCCCAATCAAGTCAATGAAGCGTCTCCGCTGGTTTTGGAGGCGCTACCACACAGCGCACCATCGATGCTTGAGCTATGCCACCAATTGTGTCTATTTCATTTTTTTTTTGTTTGCTAATGTATCTTATGATTTTTACAAATCAACTAACTAGTTAAATGTCTACATATCTATTAAACCAAAATTTGATTTAACTAGTTAAATGTCTACATATCTATTAAACCAAAATTTGATTTCAGATAGTCGTGTAACCTCACGAGATAATCCAGTAACCCACATAATAGAGATTTGAAAGATTGATCGAATCTTTTGGTTTCAATTTATGACCAAAATAAAATTGATTTTACTATAAAGAAAGCAGCACACACTTTGGAACTAGATGTAAGGTATTTAGAATGGGTATTCTTATTATTGATAAACGTATGATGTACAACACGTATATATACACAAATAGATAAAAGAGAATCCTAACTAATCTTATCATATACAATATTTACGGAACTAGTTAACAACTTAGATTTTATCTCCTATACGATACGCCCCCGCAAGATGGACGTCCGGAAGTGAGTCCAATCTTGGATCGTAAGTCTTGTAGTTGCAGGCGAGGTAGAGATTTTGTAAGTGCATCAGCCAGCTGAGCTTGAGAGGAGATGTGAGCGACGCGAAGGATGTTGTTCTGAACTAATTGCCGAACAAAATGGTAGTTGAGTGCTACATGTTTCATCCGAGAGTGAAACACTGGATTGGCTGAGAGATAGGTAGCACCAACATTATCACAATAAATCACCGGCTCTGAAGAGGATGTAAGTCCGAGTTCAGATATTAATTACATGACCCATATCAATTCACTTGCAGTATCAGCTACAGAGCGATACTCAGCTTCTGTCGACAAACGAGCAACTGTCTTTTGCTTCTTAGAAGACCAGACTATAGGGTGAGCTCCCAAGTAGACAATATAAGCTCTTGTTGACGTGAGATCATCCTTGTCACCAGCCCAATCAGCATCAGAGAAGGCATGAAGTTGAAGACCATTGTTACAACGAAGAAAGATGCCATGATCTCTTGTTCCAGAGAGATATCAAAGAACCCTCTTAGCAGCTTGCCAATGAAGATCGGTGGGACGATGCATGAATTGTGACAAGCGATTGACAGCAAAGGCAATGTCTGGTCTCGTCAGATTCAAGTATTGAAGACTACCGACCACAGTACGATACTCATTACCGTCAAGGAGAGCTGTACCAGATGAAAGTTGAAGAGAGGAATTAGTTGCCATTGGTGTGGATGCTGGGTTGGCGTCTAACATATGGGTCTTTGCCAAGAGATCAGTAATGTACTTCTGTTGTGTGAGAAATAATCCCATCTCTGTCCGACTGAAGGTCTCCTCATAATCTAGACTTGGGCGTTGATGAAACCCTTTTGCGACAAATCGAGCTTTGAACTTGTGAATTTTACCATTCGGGAGACGTTTGATCCGAAAAACCCACTTCGTACCAACCAAATTGTAAGATGGATCATAAGGGACTAAATCCAAAGTATGAAATTTAATATGAGAATCATATTCATCACGCATTGCGGCTCGCCAACGCTTATCCTTGAGAGCTTGTGTAACACTTGTTGGTTCCGTTTCACGCGCTTCAGATGTTAACATGGCAAATTTGGGATTCGGTTTGGTAATTTGATTTTTGCTTCTCGTTACCATTGGATGTGTGTTCTGTGGCGTTGAGGATGAAGAAGTGTCAGCAGGAGAAGAGAGCCCAGTACAGTGTTCAGGTCCGTCATCTAAAATTGACAAGAGCCCATGTGCTTCTAAATGGGCCGAGATCCAGATTCCATATGAGGCCCAAATTTTGGGGACTGTGACACAATTGGACTTGCTACAGGTGTTGAAGGAGGCGATGGCGTTCTTTCCGCAGCTGACAAGGTTGAAATCTCAGGCGGTGGTGAAGAGGTTACAACTGGCGGAGCAGCGACAACAGAGGAAGACGACGGCGGTGATGATTGGCCGGAATTTGGAAGGAGTGGCGGAAACCGGAGAGATACGGAGGGTGGCTGTGTCGAGGAAGGAGAGGAAGAGACAAGTTTTTGGTAAGGGAACGTGGTTTCAAAAAATTGGACGTGACGAGAGACGAAGATACGTTGAGTGGATGGGTCAAGGCAAAGGTAAACACTTTGTGTTTGTGAATAGCCAAGAAAAAGACAAGGTGTGGAGCGAGGTTCAAGCTTATGTTTGGTGTAGGGACAAAGCCAAGGATAACATAGACAACCAAAAACTCGAAGCTTTGAGTAATTTGGAGATGTACCCATGAGAAGCTCAAATGGAGAAGAGTTTGAGAGTGTAGAAGAGGGAAGTCTATTAATGAGATAAGCAGCAGCAGAGAGAGCATAGCTCCAGTATGATAAGGGCATAGATGAATGAGACAACAGAGCTAGACCCGTTTCAACAAGATGATGGTGTCCTCGCTCAGCAAAACCATTATGCTCAGGAGTGTGTGGAGGAGTGGTGAGATGGGTAATCCCATTGGCAGCAAGAAAAGAAGCCAAGGCTATATATTCGCCTCCGTTGTCTGAATAGAGAGTGACAATACGAGAGGTAAATTTGTTTTCCACAAGCTTTTTGAAGGCTAGAAATATAGTTTGAACATCAGATTTTTTTCGAATAGGGTAGAGCCAGACATAGTGGGTAAAGTGATAAACAAAAATCACATAATACTTGAAACTATCAATAGAATGTAGTGGAGATGTCCACACATCAGAGAATATGAGTTCAAGGGGTCGGGTTGATGTCAAAGTAGACATAGAAAATGGTATTTTGTGGCTTTTGGAAATTGAGCAAGCATTACATGGAGCAGAAAAATCTTTATTAGAAACTGAAATAGAGGAATTCGAAACAACACGTTTAAGAATAGATAAATTGGGATGTTCTAATCTAGAGTGCCAAATGGGTAAAGTGTTGCTTGTGGAGGTTGAATAAGCTGAGGGAGAGAGCGTGTTTGGGAAAGGCCATTCATAACCACCATCATTTGTCTGCCCTTGGAGTAACTGCGACCCCGTGTGTAGATCCTTCACCTGAAACCAATCAGGGAAAAACTCAACTGAGACATAGTTGTCACAACATTATAGAGAGACAAATCACGAGAGGTATTGGATAAGGTAGCAGAACCAGTATTTGTGATTTGGAGAGCATCACCATTGCCAACTAACACTTCTTCTTGTCCGTTGTAGGGAGCATGAAGTGCAAGATTGGCAAGATCAGTGGTAATATGGTGCGTAGCACCACTGTCCAGCAGCCAAGACGGAGGATTCGAAGGAGTAGTAGATGCTGTGTAGGCCCGAGGAGTCCAGGACTGTGATCCGCGAGGACGAGGTTGAGTATGAGACGCGTGATTGGTTTGAGAAATCAGACGATATTGGGGACAGTATTTTGCACTGTGACCTTGCGTACCACAAGCTTGACACTTGCTGAGATAAGGACGTCGTTGCTGATTATGTTGGGATGGAGACGAATCTGTGTACTGATTATTTCTCGGATAAGTGTGTTGAGAACGGTTCTCGTTTTTGTTTTGAGCATGGTGAGCTGTGGCAGGAAAGGAGTGAACTTGAGGTTGTGTGTTGGTGATGGAGACTTCACGGTTGAGAAGTTTTTCATGCAGTTCAGCAAAGGAAATAGGTGTGTCACGGCTATGAACTGAGTCAATTACAAACTTAAAATCATCACTGAGACCGTCTAAAACGATATCTGTAAGATCTTCACAGTCCATGGACTACCAAGCAAGGCAAGTGCATCTGATTTTGTCTTAATCAGTTGCATATAGTCATCAATAGACTTATTTCCTTTAACACATTGTCGCAGCTGTTGTTTCAATTGCTTGATGTGTCCTCTTGTTGGTTTACCATAGGTAGAAGCAAGAGTTGTTCACGCAGCAAGGGTAGAGTCAGATGTGGCGATCAAAGGTTGAAGGGAAGTGTCAATTGTCCCCATGAGAGCACTATAAAGAAAGCTGTCTTGGCGTTGCCAAGCAGTAAATTCAGGATTGGCGGCAGGAGCATTGTTCACGGTAATTGTTGGAGACGGCGGAGTAGTGGCAGCATCAATAAAACGGGTGAGATCATAGCCTCGAAGGAGAGACTTGATTTGCACACTCCACGTTAGGTAATTCGTGGAGGATAGCTTGGTGATATTCACCATATTAATGGCTGTCAAGGGTGCAGCTGATCGGAGTTAACGATTTGTGAAGCAGAGGAATTGTCCGGTGAAGAAGCCTTTGAAGAGTAAAAGAGGTAGTAGGATCGGCTGTTTTAACAGAAGAGCTCTGATACCATGCAAGATATTTAGAATAGGTATTCTTATTATTGATAAACGTGTAATGTACAGCACGTATATATACACAAATAGATAAAGGAGAATCCTAACTAATCTTATCATATACAATAATTACGCAACAACTTATACGTTCTTGAAAGCCTAAATTTCTCAAACTTACACATAGCATAATGTTGTGAAGAGATTTTCCATCACATCTTCACAATAACAGAGAAGCCTTCTTCATATATAGTTTAGCAGTAGCCATTTTAATAAGACTAGGAGAATCAAACTACAAAGTCTAGAAGAAGCAATTAATTAGTACTAATAATAATGGTCCTTACGCCACCGATTAATAAAAGTAAAAAAAAAAAAGAAAGATGAGTTCAAAAATCAAAGAGACACGGAGCCTTAAAAGGGGCAGAGGAAGGTAAGTAATTATCCTTGTCAGAATACTATAATTACTGCTACTGCCACCCTCTCTCTCCTCCTCCTTCATCTCTCTACTTCTTCTTCTTCTTCATCACTATTACTACTTCTCTCTTTCTCCTTTTGCATTGTTTTTATCACTCAACCTCTTCGTCTTCTTCCTCTTTTGTTTTCTTTACATATAACATCACTCTGCATGTTGTTTCTCTTTTAGCCGATGAAAATGGCTGCTCCTTCAAGTGGTGGTGGTGGAGGAGATACAGCTACTCTAGCTAGTTCTCCTCTTGCTCCTCCGTCGTCTTTACCACCTCCTCGTCCTAAGTCTCCACCGGAATATCCAGATTTGTACGGTAAACGTAGAGAAGCTGCTCGAGTTCAGATGCTCGAACGAGAGATTGGTTTTCTCGAGGTATACTTCTTTTTTTAAAAAAAAAAAAATACTTGTTAATTATAATTTTTTAAATGTGTCATTTTTTATTACTCTGAGGAAGTGTACGAATAAATTGAATTTCATTATTTTTTGTTTTTATTAGTCATTTTCTTTTTAAAAACTACTACTAGAAAATTAATTAAGATTATTTAAATCACTAATTGTTGCATTGAAACCTTTTTTGTGTTATTTAGAATAATTATGACTATTTGATGCTTGTGAGAAAAGAGGTTAATATTGCTTTAAAAATGGTATTAGTACTTATTTGTTTCATTTTTTCTAATGGTAGTACATTAGTTTCAGATTACAAAATTAATTAACAATTTTTTATTCACTAATTGCATTTTAGAAATAGTTATGAGTTATTTGATGGTTGGGAGAAAAGAGGCTAAAAAATATTGAATAATTAAAACTTGGTCCCTACTATATCCAGGTTGGTTTGGACTCTGGACCGTTGTGTTATGTTTGACAGCAATTATAGAAACCCAACACATTTAATTTTTATTTATTCTCTTAGATGCTTTCAAAACCAACTATTTAATTTTTATATGTCATCAGACACATTTAATTTTTATCAAATTAATTTCAAACTACAAGTACTATGTACTATGGAACGCAAGTGATTGCTTATATTAATGCATGTTTTAATTAAAAATTAATCTTAATCATGTTTTAACGGATCTATTGATTAAAACAACTAAAGTAATTGAGTTCCTGATCTTTTTGTTTGTTGTGTTTTTTTACCCTAAGAAATTGAGTATTAACATTTTCTAAAATGTGAATACTAGTATATGATTTAGACCCCAAAAATAATACTAGTATATTTTTTACATAAAAAGTAAAAAAATGTAATGTTAAAAGTAAAAAAGGAAAAGTGTGATCATGTTGTGGAATGAAGTGACAGATGAGACGGCCATTTAATCTGTTGTTTGCGTTAGTGAGGCGTAATGTGGTCGTGCATCTGTACTATGAAAGTTAGTGCTTAGTCAAACTGAGTATCAAAAGCAAAAAATACATATTCAATAAAGATAAAGAAGAAAAGCATTAGAAGCAAAGTAGGGGAAGCTCAGTATATATATTGAATTTTGGTTATTTTTGCTTTTTTTCATATCAAACAATTTGTGCAAATTTTTCGCTTTTTCACTTTTTTCTACATGTTGCTTTCCACATTTTCCACCATGTTTTGTTTACTTTCTATAATGAAATATATTTTGGAAATTAAAGAAGAGATTTCTAAACATTGTATTTGTGTAGTTTCTCATGAGAATTTGTCCCATTTATTGCAGTCTATTTGCCATGAAAGTATACAGACACTACAAGAAACAATGATTTATTATGACCAAATTTTTTTTGACCAATTTTAGATTATTATCCATTGTTTTACCAACTTTGATAAAAAATATGTAAAAAAAATCATTTTAACCAATTTTACAGTATTATTATGATCAAAATTCAATTGTTTTCTAGTAGTGAAAGTGATAAATTAAATATATTTTTAGTCAAATGATCAGATGCCCATCCATGTTACTAATCTTGTGTTATAGAATTTGAATTGTAGATCATGTCTTTGATATACCTTGGAAAGCTTATGCAAAAATCTCTACCAGTCTTCTCGATCTAAATCTGTTGACAAATATAAACTCATATTTCTGAATGTTTTCATGAGCAGGGAGAAATTAAATTCATTGAAGGCGTACAACCAGCTTCTAGATGCTGCAAAGAGTTAGATGATCTCTCTGTTTAACATTTGTATCAGTTTTTATACTGTTTAGTTCGTAAATAAAAGAAACATTAACACATAATGCTTATTGTGGCAGGGTCTCTGATTTTGTTGTAGCAAATTCTGACCCATTAATACCTGCGTAAGCATATTTATGACTCCCACTTTTCTCTTTACTCTGCTCTCTCTTACAATTCTCTCTTCTTTTTCTCTTTTGGACAGACAACGTAAGAGTCGAAGACATTGCAGGTTCTGGAAGTGGCTCTGGTAAGGGTTGACTACTTGGTTTTGTTTGATCTCAAATGGTTAGAATGAAATAGATACTAATTAACTACCTAACCTCAATGCAGTTGTGGTATTCCGTGTATGAGCTTTGCTAGTTTCTGCTGTTGTTGCAAATCCGAGTGTTCTTGCCATTTAAGGAAGCCTAAATGCTGCAACTGCAACTGCTTTGGGTCCAAATGCTGTGATGGGTCATGTTGTGAAGGGTCATGCTGTCCAAACAGTTGTTGTTGCCCGAAACCGAGCTGTCCAAGCTGTCCGAGTTGCCCGAGCTGTTCATGCTTCCGAGGTTGTTGCTGTTCTTGTCCAGACTTATCTTGCTGCTGTTCATGTCCGGATTTATCTTGCTGTATACCTTCCTGTTTCCGCAGTTGTAGATGCAGTAGACCAGCATGTTGCAGTAAGAAGAAGAAGAGGTCATGTTGCAGCTGCAGCTGTAAGATTAAATGGTCATCTTGTTTTAAATGTCCTAAGTTACGACTTTGTTGTTGTTTTTGCAATTGTAAAAATTTATGTTCTAATCCTTGTTGTTTAGCTTTCTAAACTTTGTCCTTATTAATTATTATTATAGCTATTTTCTCTATTTAAGTCATAGTTTTTGTTCATTTCTTCTTTATGAGCTCAAAGGAAGGAAACAAATCTTTCTTCTTTTTTTTCGTAATAAGCTTGTAATAAAAATAAGAAGAATTTAAATGAAAATTATTTTTTAGGGCTTTATGTACCTTATCACATTTACTTAACTTTTTCTTGTTGGTTTCATTATTTATAACAATCCATATTTCACTTTAACATCCATCCTTTGTTTTCAAAATAAACTCATTTTCTAGGTTGATTTTGTTTTTCGGATGTTGTGAGAATATATACATGAGAATTGAAAATATTCGAAGGAGTTTACCGCTTTTACCCACAAATATAGAAGCATTGTTTTTGATAATGGTGTGTTTGGCATCACAATAGAAAATGAAAGAATAATTTAGGACACATAACTCAGAATTACTGAAATTGGTGTCTGCTCTGGAGCAGTGATCCATTTTCTCATCTTACATGGACAAATTCTCGAGAATCAGAAGGTTTTTAGTTTATTTTCTCTTTGTTTAATTTCAATATTTTAAACTATAAATTATGAGATTGATATTTTAGTCCATAATGCGAGACTTTTATCACGTGATATCACTTATATAAGTATGAAATTATTAAATATAAGTCACATAAATCGTTGATTTTTTTATTTTTTTTTTGAAATATAAAATGCTATAGTAAATGATTCGAGACATGTTCATATCGTCGTACAAGACTTTATAGTCGCTTGATATCACACATATAAACATGAATACCTCTTTCTTTACATTCAAAACCGTCATTAGTAATATAAATAATTGAAAAAAAGTTTATATAAATCCTATACTAAAATAATCTGAGACATGTTCTCCTATTGTTGTCATTTACTGTTGAAAATTTAAATTTCTGTACATTTTTGTTATTTATGAAATTCCCTCCAACTTTTGTAAGACATTTTTTAACCCCACTTTTTTCCAATAATTTAGGTAAAAGGCAAAGTATGACTTCACATTGGTAGTTTCTTAACTAATTCTGAATCCAAAGATGTCTAAATATCAAAATTTTCTCATGGTTTAACAACTTTATACCAGTCTGAAAATAAATCAGAAGTGAATGATAATCAGAGATTATATAGCCAAAATTCACGAGATTCTTTAGCTACAAAAGTGACGAAACATCTATAACAGAGATTATCAGACATACTGTAACATTCATTGCTTTTGTCCGATGAGTTTTTGACAACAGATCCTTTATAGATACTCTTATTAATTACTTAAAACTTTATTCTTTTTTTGATGAAAGAAGTCAGAGAGAATAATTTTGCAGAGGTAAAAAAAATAGATTTCATGGTAAAAATAAAAATTCATATTAATAATTGATCAAGGTTTTCTGAGTTTTTGTACGGTACGGATCCAACTGAGGGATCAGAAGTCAGAAGTGAAGGTCTTTTCTACTTTTTTCAATCTTTAAGAGTTTTATTGAATTCAGAGGTCCCATTAGAGAAATTTACTGAGGTGTTGTCTATGTCAATAAGAAATTTATAGAAGGGTTGAAAAGAAATAAGAGAAAGTTTAGGGTACAAAATTGTGTCAGAGAAGTTTGGTGTGGACCTGTCTGCAAAGAAAATTATTAAATGCAAGTTGTCTATTTAGCATATGGCTTGATGCGTTATGTGAAATTATATACTCATCTCTCTCTGACACTCTTCGCTTGTTGTGGTCCGTATTTATATCATTCATGTTCTATTTCTATTATTTATTTCTTGTTATTTCATATGCATGGTTTTTTTTCTTTGTGGGCTTCTTAGTTTTGGGCTTCTTATACTTGGGCTTACTTCTTTATACATTTTTTAACTACGTGTGAGGCCTAGTTTTCATGTTACTGAATTCAAGAAGCCCATGCATGCATGAACAAGTTCTGACCAATTGCCTAAAGAAAGGGTTTAGATCTCAATGTCTGCATAGCTCAAACCTCAAATTATGTTTTCTTATTATTTTTACTTACTGAGGCTTTTTTTTTCTTTCTCATTTTGGTCAACAATTATATTTCCACAGCCCAAATCTTAAGGCTTATAATGCATCTTATATCACCATGTGAAATAGAACTCGGGAGGAAAGTGTTGCAAATTTGGACAGAAATCGAATTCTAGTAAAAATAGTTATAGATATGAGTATTTAACTGTACTTGACCAAAGACAATTTTCCGTGACTTATTTGTAATTTAATTACAAACTATAATTCCATTGAATCTAATTAACTACAACATAGAATGTATTTGGAGGATAAAAGTTTGAAACTTGATAATTGAAACATATTGACAATCTGTTCCTATGTAATGGGCTAGACATAGAAGATAGTAAATGCCCTAAGGAAGAGGTAAGGTAGAAGAGCCACACAATTTAGGAAGACGATGAGATGAAAGGATAAGAAACTGTGCTTGCAGAGAAATCCAAATTACAGCGAAGGAAGAGACAAGTTTGCTCTTTACCCAAAACTGGACCACACATATCTTCTTTACACAAATATCTCATCAAAAAGTGGCCTCTCTTAGATATTTTTATTTCCGTATTAGACCTTTGAGATTTCCAACAGTTTTTTCCCTTTCAAGCTTTGAATTCTTACATGTTACAACGTTGTACATTTTTAGTTGTCATCATCGAAACCTCGAATGAGGGATGTTCAAAACCATGATTAGGTTTTGTTAATCCTAAACTTTCATGTAATTTAGCACCATTCCAGTTTTGTTGGATATCCTTAAAATAAGATTCATTACGAAGCTACATTTACTCCATATAAAGAAGTAGATGTTTGGAACCAAGGAATTGAGCCCAAACTTTTGATATTGTAATAACAAAATTTAAAGTTTCTTCGAACCCTAGATTTTTTCTGTAACCCAGGAGATCTGGGCAAAGATCCAATTAATATCTCAGAATCAATATCGACAACTAGTCGTCTCTGAATTTTCTAATTAATGAAGCCTAAACATGGTTCTATTTTTGTTTGATCAAACAGCAGCAACTTAATTCTCGGTTTGAATCAAATTCAAGACCTACGAATTTAGGTCTGGTCCAAGCTGCCCCTACAACCATACATACCACACAGCTTAGTTATGCACGGATTTATCATTTTCATACTTAGACAGCATTATTAAATGCTAATTTGCATGAAACGGTTGTAATTAGTATAACAATTGTGGCTATTGAAAAAAACTTACCTCAAAAAGTTTTCACCCATAGAAAACGACCATTTTTTTAACATTCTCCAAACTGACAAAAATCTCTGACATAGAACCCCAGCACGGCCATATTGTGGGGTTTTTCTCCACGTAAGTACACCAAAAGTTCACATGCATGCAAATCTACTCGCTCTATCTTTGCTTCAAGACCATCCTCACGTTAAACCCTATCAATATCTTATAACTCTCTATATAAACCATATAGCCTCTCTTTCTGCCTCATAACTTCAACAAAAAGCTCTTGTTTTTGAACATTTTAAGAGAAATCATGAAGATGATAATCCACATTTTCTTCATCATCTCCCTTGTTTCAACCATTGCTTTTGCCTCTGTTAATGACTTTTGCGTAGCTGATCCAAAAGGTCCTCAAAGTCCAGCTGGATACTCTTGCAAGAACCCTGACCAAGTCACTGAAAATGACTTTGCCTACTCCGGTCTAGGCAAAACCGGAAACACTTCAAACCTAATCAAAGCTGCAGTAACTCCAGCCTTTGCACCTGCTTTTGCAGGCATCAATGGTCTTGGTGTCTCATTGGCTCGTCTTGACTTAGCCGGTGGTGGTGTCATTCCTCTTCACACTCATCCCGGTGCTTCTGAGGTCCTTGTAGTCATTCAAGGCACCATTTGCGCCGGATTTGTTTCCTCTGCTAACAAAGTATACTTGAAGACTCTTCAAAGAGGTGACTCTATGGTGTTTCCTCAAGGGCTTCTTCATTTTCAGCTTAACTCTGGTAAAACCCCTGCCTTGGCCTTTGTTGCCTTTGGAAGCTCCTCTCCAGGGCTCCAGATTCTACCGTTTGCTTTGTTTGCAAATGACTTACCTTCGGAACTAGTTGAAGCTACAACGTTCCTTAGTGATGCAGAAGTTAAGAAGCTTAAGGGTGTGCTTGGAGGAACTAACTAAGCTTCTCTTAGTTTGAGTATCTCTATTTCTCATCTGCTTTGCTTTGGCTTCTTTTTGGTTTTTTTTGTTCAAGTTCGTTTAGCATTTTGATTTGATTCTAATGGTTGCTTTCTTTATGTTGTTATTGTTCTTGATGTTTCAATGTGAAGTCTCTTTGGATTAAATTGTAATAACTAATAAGCATTCAATTGCCAATTTCTTAAGTTCAAATCAAGTTTATTAGTCTTATATTATGTCTTTCTTTTTTTTTTTTGTCAAAAAGTCTTATATTATGTCTAAACCAATTATTCTTAACTTAAAATAACATATCTAGTCAAATGGATATACTGCATCTGACAAGTTTTAACAGCTTTGGATTATAGATCAGTTCTTACCGAGAGAGGATACCAACACAAGTTCAAAGGTTCTTTGTTTGTTCGTCATTGGTTTCTTAGGTATACCACAAACAGATCAGTTTTCCTATTTGACCTTTTCTTTGTTTTGAAAAGAAATTAGTTTGACCTAAACTAAACAGACACAATATAAGAGACGCAACATTGAATTGAATCTACACAATCCACAACTCACATAACATTGCTTTAACTTGGCATCAAAATACACTGAGTAGACACAGACTATTTCCTTCAGTTTCATTTCGGCATGATCACATTAGGATTTCGCACATGTGTGTTAAACTTTCCCATTTTGCCAAGCTCTTTCCATTTAGACCCAGAACCAGAGACACTCCACAACTTATCACCAGGCTTTGTAGAAGCAGACTTTGGTTTCATAAGAGGAAGCTTGCTGTTCCCTTTACCCATTCCATTAGCCATTAACCACCTTGAACCAGACTGCACCTGCTGCTGCTGAGTCGTGATTCCCCATAATGATTTCTTATTGGTCTCACTCTTCATACCAGTAAGATGTACCTCTGAGATTTTGTACTGAGCAAATCCTTGTTCCTCCAAGGTTATCTCTTCTTTGACTGCATCACTCGTCTCCGCTTCCTTATCCTCTTCATCTGTTCTCCTCAACTCTGAAACCGTTCTGTAGATTGTGGGCTTTGGAGGGACGAACAATCTCTCAACTTGGATAAGAGAAAGCATTGGAGCTCCTACTGGCTCATAGTTTCTTAACGGATCTCGCAGTTGCACCATTAGTGCTACAGTGAAGTTATTTCCCAGTAAACCGCATTTCCTTCCCTTTTTCCCCTTTCTCTTTTCTCCTTTTGATCCCTTACGGACAAAATTTAGTGGGTTTGCATGATGGGCAGCCAAAATTTTTGAAGTTCGTTCATTTATTTCGTCTTCGTCGCCAATGTCCCCTGAATCCAACTTCATCCACTCATCAAGAGTCAAGGAGAGTCCCATTAAACTATCATCGTCATGGTCTCCATTGTCTTTTATGTCCAGAAGTTGTAACCCGGCAGCTCCTTCAAGACCAACGCACCCGCTTCTACCCTGGAAGGCTGAGATCTCTCCGATAGATTGTGCAGTGATGTCTGAGGGAGCATCCTCCTCTGACATTCCTGATTGTATTCTCAATCCTTCCAAAGAAAGTGCTTCAATTTGATCCATAGCCAAAGGAGCAAGATCTTCAAGTGATACATACTCCGAGTCAAAGTTATTGCTCGCAGAGCTTGAACTTAAACTTTTCGGCTTAGCTGCAAACGATGTTCTTTCAGCTCCTCTCACAAAACCAGCTGCATCATCAGATTCGGGCTCTGATATATGATCCCTGCATTGAGGAGATAAACCAAATACATCCAAGAGCTGTGTTAAGCACAACTTTTATGTAAATATTTCACTAAATTCAAACAAGTGATAAAAGATTGATACAAACCTTCCCACACCATCAATTGCAGGTGAAGTTTCCCACAGCACCTCTTCCATGGTTTTCCCTGTAATGTCATCTAAAGGCATTACTTTATTTGCCTGCATTGAGAGCTTTTCAATTCCAGCAGTGGCTAGTTTCTGAAGTATCTCCATGATACCAGAGCCCATCTCAGCAGGCACAACAACTGGAGTTGACACTTGCATGATCAAGCTGCCTCCAGACTTAGAGTTCCTGAACAGCAAGGGATTCATTGACCGCAAGAACCCTCCATTCTTTGTCTGCACAACTGGACCCAGGCCATCTCCAAGAGGAGGCAGATCAAATGGCTCTTTCACTGGAAAATCAGCTTGATAAAATGAATTAGGACCGTTGTGAGGCGGAGAGTTCTGAAATGTATTTTCATTCATACCCCACTCACGCATCAGAGATTCCGTTTCCAAGCCTTCCAACATTTTGGCTCTGGGTACGCTAACTCTTGCTTTAGCTTCCAACTGGTACTCTTCTTCTATATCATGAACAAGGGATGCCAGATCAAAACCTTCTTCATAGTCTGATTCATACTCTTTTGAATAGTTTTCATCATATTCCATTTGGGAATCATCAGCTTCAATACTAAAATCAAACAAACAACCGGCCGCTAGCGTTTCTATTTCAAACTCTCTTAATAGGCGCTCCCTTGGGGACTCAGGTTCACTCTCAGAAGTTAGAGCAAAAGGGCTGTGTTCAATACCTAACATGTCTAAGAACTCACATGCCACAGAATCAGCCACATCTCTCGAACTTGATGATGCTGTTTCTTTGTTTGGTGTTATAAAACATCTATCTCCCTCTCCATGGTTTTCTAGGTCTTCCTCGTCATCTGATGCCGTTGCTTCCAACATTTCTACACTTTTCAAAGCTGATTCTAGATCTTTCATTATTGTTTCTTTCAAGTCTCTCTCACATTTCACTACCTCTTTATTATCCTCAGGAACTACACTTTTGTAATCCTCTCCAGAAACTTTGTTCCCCACTTCTCGAGGTAGAATTTCTGTAGCACTTTCAACATCATCACTTCCAGCCATAGTAGTTTCGTCAACTTTCTTTAATTCCTCAAACAGAATATCATGTTCATTTCCGTTTACCAAGGGATCTTCTGAAGGCAAATTTTCTGTACCAATTTCGTCACATCCAGCAGCAGGAACTTCGTCACTTCCAGCAGCAGGAACTTCGTCACTTCCAGCAGCAGGAACTTCGTTATCACTTTTTATTTCCTCAAAAGGAACATTAGTTTTATTCCTGTTAGCCAAGGGCTCTTGTGGAGTCAAATTTTCTGTACCAACTTTGTCACTTCCAACAGTAGGAACTTCGTCAGCTTTCTTTAATTCCTCAAACGGAACATCATTTTCATTTCCATATACCAAGGGATCTCCTGGAGGCAAATTTTCTGTACCAACTTCGTCAGCATTCTTTATTTCCTCAACAGGAACATCAGTGTTATTGCGATTAACCAAGGGCTCTTGGGGAGGCAAATTTTCTGTACCAACTTCGTCACTTCCAGCAGCAGGAACTTCGTCAGCTTTCTTTATTTCCTCAAAGGGAACATCGGTTTCATTCCCATTTACCAAAGGCTCTCCGCTTTGATGTGCATCTGCATCTTCATTTTCACGTGAAATTGGCTCAATGGGTTCAATATGTTTAGTGACCACGTCAAATTCGAACTGAGACTCAACTGCTGGATCCACCTTCTCCTCATCAAACTTTTGATACAGAATGTTTACAGAGCTGACCAGGTCAGATTGTACAATGGGCATAATTTCATGAAGATCTTTAATTTCCTCCTTATCTTGGGACAGCGGATGTGATTCTTTGTTAGCAATACCATGATCATAACGCCGAGATGCAGATTTTCCATTCCCTAGACTAGACTTAGCACTGGTAGTTCTTGACAACCCAGTGTTACTACTAGTGTGTTTTGCATTTGAAGCAACTCGGATATTCTGAATGCTACCTGATGTAGCAGGATTACGAGTATCCCCAACAACAGTGTAACCAAAACTCATGCTTAGAGTAGCACCGTTAGCTTTTCCAGTCAACTGAAATGTTGTTGACCACTTACCTGAACTTTTCTCATCCTGCAACTCCTCAAGCGTAAGAGGAAGCAATCTCGTGAGATCCATTCGATGTTTTCCCAGATCAACCTCAGGAGATCCAACCAGCGAGACATACAACAAGAAATGCTTAGCTTCATACTTAGCTGAGTGATGCTGACCACTTCTGCTTCCATAAACCGAGCATGTATGTGTCAACTTGTCCTTGAAATCAGCTCTTCCATTCAAAACTTTTGCAGGACGAGTGCTTAGAGATTCATCACGACGTTTCCAATGCACAGTGAGATAGAGATCCTGGAATATCGGGGGTAAACCTTCAACAGAATGGACTTGGGCAGAGAAACAACAGTTAAATCGACGGTTTCGGACATGAGAAAGGGCCCTGAGAGGCCAATTCCAAAATGATTTTTTCTCCTTCTGAGGTTCAGCCAATTGGCTACGGCTCAAAGGTTTTGTTGGAGTGTTACTAAGGCCAGCGGAGCCCCTAGGATTCTTGTTTACGTACAGAGCTTCGCCTATCGTCTCGACCTCCTTCAACAATCTATGGCTACTAGAAGATTCGTCACTATTAATTTTACTCATCCTGTAATTGAAATGAGAAAGCCGAGAATGAATCAGAAAGATGCTGAAAGAATTTTTGACAGCATCAGAAAAGCAAAAGAGCTATGTGGCCATTGAGGATAGAGATACAAGGGAAGGAGAAAGTGCTACCGCGATCAGCATACTAAATGAGATTATGGAATAATATGATCTCACTTAGAAATGGTTAATCAAACCCATTAAGTTAGTAACTACATGACAATTTGTACGTTGTAAGAGTAAATCAATGTATAGAATTTTCACCCTTTCTTATTCATAAACGGAAATCCAAATCACCAAGCCAATTATTCTACAAAACCCACATGGCTTGGATTGTAACATGCACACATCATGAGCAATAAAACAGTAGAAGGCGCCTAAATGTAATATGTGAGCCAGACAAGCAGTAGATGATAGTAGATAATAAAGATGGTGATGCAAATAAAAGTAAACCAGAAGCAAGAAAAAAATAATCAAGGAGTCATCAAATAACAAGAAAAACCATCAAACAAATTCTAGAAAAGATTACCTCTCTATCCTTTTTTCAGGAGAAACTACTCAGCAGAGACGGGGTAGGTTTAGTTGCTCAAAAGGCAGCAGAGGCAGTTATAAGAAATCATCATCGGTATAAGACCTGCACAACCCTAACATCAGTGAAGATCATGGTGAAGAGTCCAAACAGGATAATTAAACTCCATATCCACATCCATCTCTGTGTATCTAACTATCTATGATGAGTGGTACCAAGAGAATGACAAGAAGAAACAAAAATGTCATGATAACCAATAATTTGTGATGGTGATGATGTAGAGCTTTCTGAGTTATAATGGGCAGAAAATAATATCTGAAGGATAAGAACAAGAACACAAAAAGGAAAGATAATTGGAGAGTGGAAGAAACACAATTTTGGTTCGGTTCTTGCACTTAATCTATTTTAGTAGAGAAAATACGTTGTTAAGAAGTTTGGTAATCATGAAAAGGTTAGGGAAGGATAAATGAGTCATGAGTTTGCTCTAAGGAAAACTTACGAACACGTTTGTTGGGAGTCAAGCAAAACCCAAGTAGATGAAATGAAAGTCTGCAATAAAAATAACCAGAAGAATAAAGATTGTAAACAGAAAAGTTGTGAGCGAGAACAAACATCAAGCCACTGACAAGCACAAGAAAATTAAACAGAGAAATCAATTTAAAGCATGATCAGTTAAAGAGAGAAAATGCAAACATAATCGAATTCAATAAGATAGTGAATTTGTAACCCTAGAGTAAGAACATTGGAAACAAGAGATAGGATTCAAGAGTGTTAAAAATAACTCATCTTCTCTATTAGTAAAGGATAAATTTTGAGTTGATTCTACGCCTTAAACATGGTAAGATATGTCACAATTTAGCTTTGAGAAACAACAATTTTCAAACCGATGAAACAGGATTCTCCTCTCAAATATAATTCCACTGTAGCTTTGACTTCTACACAATCACTTCCGAAAAGAAATACAGAGATGTGAGCTTTGCTACAAGCTCGATGAGGTCTACTGACTAAACCTCAAAAAGGAATATCACGCCACAACATTTGCAAGTCTCGCTTTTCCCATGAATTTAGGAAGCAACTCAAAATTATCTATACAACATAAAATTTTACTATGTGCTTCATGTGAGATAGATCCAATTCTAAGGAACGAACGGTGCTAATTTGGCCAGAAATTAGCCATACGAAGCAACCCAACATCACTGAGTTCACGCATAGAATAATCCAGAAACAGCAAAGAAGATGGAGAAATTGAAGAAGTAGAACTAACCGGAATGTCTTTGGAGACAACGGAAAAGTCGTCTCTGTGAAGCTTGGAAGGAAGAGGAAATGGTGGAGGAGCGCGTCAGAGACGAAGAACACAAGAAACCAACCTTTGTGGCTTTGTCTTTGTTTTCTTTTTTCATTTAATTTTCATTCATTTAATCCCTTTGTATTGAGCTTTTTAAAATAATATTCTTATACTTTACTATTTCAAACAATCCACCTCATATACTATTATTTTAGTGATTTAATCCCTCGTGTTCATTATACTTTTTAGAAATTTTTTTTGACAAATTGTCAAGATCCAATCTAAAAATGTGTCCCATCCATAACATACAATTTTCAAACCATTTTATCACACAAAATTTTATAATTTCTTACCATTAAATTAGATTAAAAAACTGCAAATAAACATTCAAAGTTTTGATAATTATTTTTATTGCTTTAAAAAACAAATATTTTTATAAAATATATAAATTAAACTAATCATACTCTAATTTTTTTTTATTCTAAAACATGATTAATTTAATTTTTAATTTCTTACAAAAAAAATTACTTTCTAAAATAATGAAAGTAGTTATTAATCGGCCTCTTAACCATTCAGACTGATGCATTTTACATTCAGATAAATGCATTTTATATTGATCATGTAAATTTTATTATTTGAAATTTTTTTTAAAAAAAAATAAATATATCATACAGTGGTTACTTGTCGACAGAAAAAGAAATTCAAGATATTTTTTCATATATCATACAAGAGAAGAATATTAACTATATCATCGAATATTGTAATTATCAAATATACGAAACGACAATTTCCTTTCACACAAAAAGAATATTTTGGAAAAGAATAATATTTTGAAAAACGCTTTTGCTTTTTACAAAAAAAAAATGAATATTTAACATGATTTGACCCCAAAAAAATATTTTTTTTTGTTAACTTGGATAATTGTCATTAAAAATGTGAGGAAGTCCGTTTGGTGGCGAAATGTCTACAAAGATTAATTCCTCGAGAGTCCTCTAACAGTACAGGTGAGGAGATCAGCTTTGTAGTTTAAATAACGAAATATACAAAATATAGAAAAAGCTCTAAAAAGATTTTTGAGGCAGGTGAAGTCTTCTAGATATTTCTTGAAAGCCGGCCAGTCATCTGGATTAGAGACCATCTTCAAAACTTTTGAGCACTCGGATGTATTGCCACTTCAGTGATGTTCATCTCGATTAAGTAAGTCATCGCCAAAAGCACTACTTCGAATTCAGAATATAAACTGGAGAGACTGCAACGAATTCTTCGGACACCCATACATAGGCCAGTAGCTGCATCTTGGAAACATATCCTACCTAGATCCGAAAATTACTCTGAGTTATTCCACGACCCGTCCACATCACATTTGCATCCCTTGAAACTGGAGAATCTATCAATGAGCGAGACTGGAAGTCTCGAGAGGGTCCATATGGAACCTCATATGTTAATGGTTTCACTTGGATCCTACCTTGGACATGAAACCATAAGTCTGCTTCGACTCAGCTAAGTGAACTACCTCTAGTGGATCTCGATCTAGATTTGAGAAATCTTTATAAAAAAAAATGTTTAATATGGATGAAAATGTAATTTTTGAAAAGATTTGAGTTAATTCCCAAAGAATATTAAAATTATGTGGTAGAAAAAATAAAATCTAAAGATGAGGGTTAAAATGTAGAAACAAAAAAATGTAAGAGGCAAAAGCTAAACCCTAACTTTTGTTAAATCCTCTGTTTTTCATTTTCTTTCAACCTCTCCACACAAAATTTGCCGGCGGCTCTTTTTAGTGTTTGCTTCGTCGTTAGAATTCCATAACAATGGTGAAACGGAATCAAGTTTCGGAGGCAAAACAAGCAATTCCAATCGAAGAAGAATGTAAATCGCTGATAAAGAAACTTGCTTCTTGCAAGCAAACCATCCGCGACAGATCTCTGCGAACTGTTCTTCGAACTTGGCTCCCTGAACAAACTGAAATTTCTGACGAAGACATGAAGAAGCTATGGCAAGGCATCTTCTATTGCATCTGGCACGCTGATAAATCTCTTTACCAATCAGAACTTATCGATCGTCTCTCCTCTGCTCTTCAATCCCTTCCTCTTCCTTTGGCTCTCCAATACTTCACCGTCTTCTTGTTCACAATGCGCCGTGAGTGGTCTCGCATCGATAGACTCAGGTTAGATAAGTTCTACCTCTTGATTCGCAGGTTTTTGCACGGATTCTTCTCACTGATTGGTAGCAATTCATGGGATTCGGAGTTCACTCGTCGTTTGATGAGTGTTTTGTTCGATGGGACGTTTCTTGCTGGTGATAAGTTTCAGGGGAATGGTGTTAACTATCATATAGCTTCTGTTTTTATTGAAGAACTTAGACCGTTTCTTCCACTAAATAAGGAGGTTTTGGAACTTCTTTTATCTCCTTTTGTGAGACTTTTGGGTGTTGTTAATGACAAGATTTTGGTGGGGAAGATTAAGAGTAATTTGTTTGATGAATTGCTGAAGATGGGGAAGAAGCTATTAGATAGTAGGAAATCTGGGAATGATGCATTGTCTGAGGACGATGATGTGGTGGTTTTGGGATCTATTGCACTGTCTATGGAGTTTGCAAAGAGGTTCTATGAGATGGGTTCTTCTCCAGATTGCCATCAGGGTAATAGGAAATCTATTTTTGCTCTTCACAAGGAGTTCTTGCAGTTGGAGAAGGATATGTCGTCTTCCGGTATTGAAGTTTCTATTGGAGAAGATTCTCGTCCTGTTGATGATGAAGTGCCTGAACTGGTTCCCTTGTCTGCTGAGGCAGAAGCAGATGAAGCGAAAGTTGTTTCTAAGTCTAAGAAGACTGTTGCGGACGGGTCTTCTTCAAAGAAAAAGAGTTTGAAGAAATGTTCAAAGACTAAAAAAGGCAGTGTCAAGAAGGATGATGATGCGGATAAGGTTTTGGATCTTGGTAACAAAGATGAGTCTTTTGATGAGACTATGATATCGGATCTTCGACAGGAGTTTGAGAAGATTGCATCCGAAATGAGTCCATCAAAAGTTGAGGTTGCAAGTGTCTGTGAAGCAGCGGAGCCTGTGCCAATAGCCAAAAAGAACAAGAAGAGGAAAAGAGAGAACAAAGGGGAAGAGAAAGCTACTACTCTTAACCAAGATGCAGCAGATATGAGGAGCTTAACCGCCCCGAGCACTGAGAAGAGCTCAAAGAGAGTAAGATTTGCAATGAAGAACAATTTGGTATGGAAGCCTCATTGCCCTTTACCTCCACAAGATTTGAGGTTGCCTCCGTCTGCTACACCAAGAGGAAGTGCTTTGAAGAAAGGAATTCCGGCTGGTCCAGTGAGAGAGTTCTCTTCTCAGAGTAGGAAAACGAAAAGGAAAGTGAAACCTGCGACACGAAAAGGAGTGAAGACGATCAAGAAGTTGAAGAAAAGAACTCCTTGAAAATGGAGTGTTTGAGTCAATTGTTGCTTCCTTTTTTGTTCCTGCTAGCCTTTCTTTAAACTTTGTCATAGTTTCACTTTTCAATACGTCTTTGAGATTATTTTTTCCTAATTTGAGATTAATGCGAAAAATCTTTGCTATTAATTGAAATTACATAAACAGATGATTCCGTTCACAACTCTATATAACAAAAAAAAAAAAAAGTGAAAAGGAGATAAAATACACAAAAAATGAGTATTGCTACTGCAGTGAGACTGAATTGGTCTTTTCTGTTCTTCTTCGGATCTTTGGTTGATGTATGAGTTCCAGGATTAGGATTGTGCTTGAAGGAGCAATGACGTGTAAATAAGATGGTTCCAAACATCAGGAACTCCCGGTAGACACCAGTGGCTACAATCTTGTCGCCTTGTCCTGATTTGTTTACCATCCGTGTTGGTTTTACCGTAGATTGACGGATGTCCATCTTTGCGGAAATTAGTCAGCTTTGTCACGTTTAGGAGAATCACCGGAACTTTCATCTCTTTTATGGCTTCCTCTACTATTTTCATTTTCAAAGGGTAGGAATCGAGGATTGAACCTTTCTTCACCGGTTCTACCTCCCCATTGCATGACCCTCCTGAGTCCCACTCACCTCCCCTGTTCAAGTCAGGAAACAGTATACACTGTAGATTAAACTCGTCTATTAAAAAACTGCAACAAGAGTTCATGGGGAGGAGTGGCTTATAAACAATTCAAACTGACCAAACCTAAGTGCTTAAACAGAAAATGAATGTGTTTATTACTCGACTGGTTTTCTAATTTTAAAATCCAAAAACGGAAACAATCTGAATTTAGGGTACGAAACCAACTGATAAACTGAACCTCATTTGCGAGTAACAAACAAAAAACAGAACAAAACCAAATTGTAAAGGAGATCTCTCACTTTCTTCGTAGTTGAAATAAAAGATTCCGGTTGGTAAATAACTAATTATAAGACTGGGGATTACCGGAAATGGGCAGAGGAGTATCCTCGGTAAAATACAAGCTGCCTTTTCGGATTTACATTCTTGTCAATCCATTTGGCCCAAGTCTTCAACGACCTTCTGTATGCTTCAGTCGCATCAAATTTTGGGTAGATGTAGTCACCTTCTTTGTAGTAGTTTTTCCTGCACTAATGATTCACCAAGTGATTTCATAAGTGAATCTTCCTTCTCAAGAAAAATGTCATGAACCAAAGTTACACATAGACAATGGGATATACACCAGAAAATATCAAGCTAAGATGATAAATTCAGAAGATATTGCAACTTTCATGAAAACTACTGGTGAAAATATACATATAACCTACATCTCGGATTTGAGAATATTCTCTGATTAGAAGAATGATAGAGTAGAAAATGAAAGAAACATACCCTCTGGCGGTCTTTCCATGGACCCACCAATGTCCAGTGTTGAAGACAAGAATGTCAGCTCGCTTCCATCGAGCATGTGTCTTGTCAATGCGATCAATGGAAAGGGTCGGATTAGAACTTCCTTGAGCATTTACTCGAACTCCTTCCCTCACGAGAAAATGTGACCTCACAAATTCTACTGAGCAATTGTAATCCTGTTAATCGAATATTTTACCCTTATCTTTAATCATTTCATAAAGATACATATAGATGAACAGTTCTTCTCGAAAAAAAATATGGAAATTAATGTGACAAACGTTACAAAAGAGGTACTGGGAGTTCTAATAAATCCCAAAATGCACATTAAAAACACTAGTATATAACGAATGTGTTGCCTATTCCACTACCAAAATACTATTAGTAGAACCACAATACCAATGATTCAACTGAAAACACTGGAAACTATGAGTCAAAGAGCAGACTTACTTCAAACTTGAATACAAAGTAGCCTCTTCCTTTTGTTATATTGTGGCCATAAGCCTCATACATTTTACTCTTATTGGACAAACCTTGACGGAGAACACAAAGCATTGATTCAAACTGGTTGCGATTCATTGAGTCTCCAACCAACATCAAACTTTTACCTCGTAGCTTCTCCAAGAAGTCTGTAGCATTAAACCTATGATTGGAAAGTCAATAAGCAGGGGACACATAAATACACACGATATATTTCTGCTAATCGTATCATTTCAAGTGTGAAAGTGTGACGGTACATACAATGATCAAGTACTAACCACACTAACATTGGCTTAAAAAAGCTTAGCTTTCATAATCAGCTAATAAGACAGTGCGACTCCGAAATACAACCAGAACATAGCTATATAGCAGTCCGTATTCCACGAAAATTAAGAACCATGTAAGGTTAATACTTAAAAGAGCAAAATACTCGTCATTATTTTCCCATTGCATTAACTGCACTCAGGTGTAACAATGGCGGTTTAAAATCGAGAATAGATAGAATTAGAAACAATGTAGATCATACCGTGGAAGGTCACAACCGTCAGGCTTCCATCTCCAATTGAGATAGTCAGAATCGCGCCTTCCGTTCCTCTGGCAATCAAAAGCTTCGTCTACATAAGGACACGATCCAGGCTGATACAATGGATACTCATCGTCGTCTTTAAGCCACGATCCTTTGTACAAATCGCAGCCTCTCAACTTCTCAATCACCGCCTGGTCAACAGATTCAACATTGGTTTCCTCCTTAAACTCAATGGACACTTCGCCACCCGAGTCCCCTCCCTCTTCTACAGCTTTTAGCTTAGTCCCTTCCGTGACATTATTGTGGCGCGAATCTACTTGCTCAGGATTAGTTTCAACGGTGACGTCCTCGTGGCGCGAATCTACTTCCTCCTTAGGATTACTTTCGACGGTGATATCCTCGTGACGCGAATCTACTTCCTTCTTAGTATTAGTTTCGACGATGGCGTCACCTTCAGCATCTTGAGGCTTGATTTGAGGGAGGAGAGGCGTGGGAGGACGTGGATCGGCACCGACGAGAGGAATGTCGGCGTGGTACGGTTCTAGAGAAGGTTCTAGAGTACGTCTAGTGAAGAAGAAGACGCTACATAAGAAGATAAATATGAAGAGTGTAGTTGTGAGAGTGTAGGAGACGATCGTTCGACGGGAAGAAGAAGAAGAAGAAGAAGAAGAAGACGAAATCGACATTGAGCAAGCGACCTTGCGCAACTAATGATTTCCATTTTTGGTGAATCCAACATTTTTGTTACTTATTTAATCTTAATTAAGTCTCATAAATGTAACAATGTGCGATTAGGTCCTTGAAGTTTACTAAATTTCAATTTGGGTGTAATTTCTCTAAAATAGTTATCACACCCTTAATACAAGTAGCAGCGTTATTGACTTGTTGTTCAGTCAAACTTTGTGCAAACCAAACATTCCAATCCTTGATTTGTAAAGAAGATGACGATAGAGACGAGAGAAGAGAAGAGCAGCTTTCACTGTGAAGCTGTTTAATTCTTACGCTTTCCATTCACATCTTCACTCTCTGGAGGCAAGGAATATGATTCATCAACGCTGATTTCAAGCAAAACCTCTCGTTCTCTACAAGTATCGGAGTTACAGTTTTCACTCTCACAACCCAACCCAACCCAACCCAACGAAGAAACTCAAAACAAAATGGCGAACGATCGACGCGTTTCTTCTGGGAATCCGACGACGGAGCAAGATAATGCTATGTAAGCTCGTGATTTAATGTCGTTGGTCTAGCGAACATTCCTTTTGGGCTTTGATTATTACAATTGAGAGAAACAAGTACATCTTTTGCGTCGTGATTCAATCCTTTTTATCCTCTATCATTTTAGCTCTGGATTTCTGTTTTTGCTATTGTTTGAACGTGTGTTCTTTGATCCCTGATCTCTTTAATCACTAGTTTCAAGTTTAAATGCAGCTCCTGCATTCTTGTATTTTGTCATTCTTATCATTTGGTTTGGTCACTTTCCATTTAACTTTGGGTGGCAATTGCTGGGCAATAGATTTCATTAAAAATTGATCTTCAGAGTATTCCCTGAGTTTTATGTTCTGATTCTATGATCCGCGTTTTGTGAGATAAGCAAGTTCAATCGCAGAACTTGACAATGGTTGCTCTGCTGTTTGCTGAGTATGTAGTCCAAGCCATTTAAGTTAAAAGAAATTGAATGTCTCTTTCTTTTCTTCAATAAAATTTGCGGTTTGGTCACTTTTCTCTATGTTTTAGGCTCATGACTTTTTCTGCCAATGATTCAGATGTGTAATATTGGAAAATATTAATGCATATCCTTCTTCATCTAGTTTCTTCACTGTTTTTGTGATTGTAGGTTTCTTGATATACTGCATGAAGCTCCTCTATTCGGTCACCGAGAATCTAGAAGTCTCGTTGGAAGTTGCATTTATCTTATCATATTAGCAAGTGTTTCCAAACTATACCTTTTTTATATTCACCATTAACCTTCAACGGTGTTTTGCAATTTTTCTTATAAGGATATTGAGACACATGAATGCCTGACTTTATATATACTTTTTATGAAATTTAGGCAGGTTATGCTATTTTAGCAGTAGGAGCACCATGGATACTTCAGTCAGTACAGTCCCTTATCCCATCGCTGCTTTGCAGCTGCAATGTTGCTCTGTTGATGTTAACAGGTAACCTTGATTCTCCCCTTAGCTTATTACTACAAGTTTTTTTTAGAAGCAGGTCAGGCTAAATTGTGGTAAAGTACTCTACTGCCTAGTAAATTTGTTTATGGATCATGATACTGTGTTCTGGTTCTTCACAAAAACAGATTGGTAATTAGTTTGCCCTTTTTGTTAAACTACCTGTCCTAACTATATTCGCAAAGAAAGGCATCATTAGATAGACTGACTTGAGATGATGTAATTTTATGGGACATTCTAAAAACTAAAACGGGAGAAGCAGAAATGATGTTAAAATTCGGTATGGATTCTTTCTCTCTTAGGCTTGGATTGATCACTCAATTCTGTGAATATTTTACTTTCAAAAGCTTGGGTAATTTACTTTTAAAATCTTGGGTGTAAAGGAAGGATCCCAGAGCCAGAGAAACCACCATCCAATAACATCTTTAGTTAATGTGAAGTTAGAACAACATCCTCTTGCTTTTACGTACACCAAACAAAATAATCTATTTTCGTGTATTATCTGTCTACTTCTGTTTCCATGTCATATTTCGGCTCAGAAATATCTATCCTGCAGCATATGCATAGATTATGAGAAGTTTTTTCTGCTAACAGGTATGTTTCAGCAATATTTTGTCAATCAGGTCCAGAAAATACGCTTGCAGGTAATACTTTTTCTAACCAAACATTGGTTTATTATGTTAGCTATATACAGTATATAGAGATAGGATGATATTGTCTTGTGTACTTGTATTTATTTCATCTGAAGGTCTTCTGAAACAACCTTCTATTGCAGGGTTACTACAGTTTCAGTCAGAAATTGAAACATGTAGTTCGTCTGCCATTTGCTATCATGGCATATGGTAATCTTTAATGTTTATTTTACAACCTTTTATTGTTACATATATCATTTTCTTGCATTTTCTAACTCCTTTTTGTTCTAGGAACTGCATCTATGCTGCTTTTCATGGTGTGGAGACCATACGTCAGTGTTCTTCCCACTTTAACTGTGCAAAGGTCTGCAGCCTTCTTTTTAGATACATTAACTACTTTTCCTTTGTATTAGTTTTTTTTTTCCGATTGATGACATTTTCTGTTCGTTTCTTTCTAATGACTTCAACGATAAAAAGAATCAAAGGAAGATTCTGACTTCATCCTTACTTTTTCCAGTCTTGCAGAGAAATTATTACATATTAGATAATGAAACGTCTATTTAATTGGCAAACTCTTTTTACTCGCTCAAATAGACAGATTTTACTTAATCGTATGTAGCATTTTTCATGGATAAATTAAATGACTAATAATACTATATGGAAGCTGACAATGCCTTAAATATCTTTTATTTTGAAACAAATTGGTGAAATAACTTTAGTGACAAGGTAGAAAATGCTTACATTATAATATCGTTGCAGGTTTATCATGTCTGTTGAAGCCATTTCTGCTGCTTCGTTTATGATTGTATTTGTTGGTAAGCTTAATGCCAGAAAATCACATCCTTTTGTGACGTCATTCTGCCAGTTGTTTGTCTTTAGTAAGCGATTCTGTAGCTATGTTATTATGCAGCTCTTCTTATCTGTTTATGATTCTTGTAGGTTATGTTCGCCAGTATAACTCGGTGAACTCTCATCCCGATGTCTTAAATTCATTATACTCTCCCCTTCAACCAGCTGCTTTGGAAGGATTGAGGTACTTTCAGAATCTCACTGGGACCTTATTCCTAGTCTTTATGAAAATACTGATTGACTTGGAAACCTTATATTGCAACATGGCAGTGCATACAAATCCGAAGTCTTACTTCTTTTGTTTTTTGCTTGAAAAACAGATACCATGAAGCCGGTCGCCTTTCTGATCAGCAAATGGCTCTCCTGCAATATCAGCGTGAGAATCTCCATTATCTCAGTGAAGAGGTGACATCACATGACTTTCTTTTGTCATAAATACTGTTAAAAGCTGAATCTTTATGCTTCTGTTGTTTATTACTAGCCAACAATTTTGTATTAGAAATCCTGAGTTCAATGCTTTTCTCAAGTTCTTTATCATCTGTAATCTGCTGAATTATCCATGCCATATTAGAGTGTGTTTCTAACCTTAATTTTGTTGGGTTCAGATTCTGCGTTTGCAGGAGTCCTTGAGCAAATATGAAGAGTCCCATGGTAGTAGCACGCCTCAGGTATGAACTGCTCCGTTGTGAACTGTTGACATCTATTTAATAGAGCTTTACTTGTGGATACATGCTGACAACCTTCTAGATTTTTTTCTTAAAATCCATGTATATCCTTCCACTGGTTTTAAAAGTTTTTGCAATTGATAAATGTCAAATTTCAGGTCGACCTCGCACATCTTGTGGCTACTCGAGATCAGGAATTACGAACACTTTCTGCTGAGGTAAAGCGTAGTTAACAAATGACAAACTTGTCAAGTTGTTAAATTTTCTTTTTCATTTCTCTTTTACACACTTAGAAAAAGTCATATCACTGTTAGTTGAAGTTTCAAGATTCAAATCTTCATGTAACATCTTTGAATGAAGGAGGATTGGTAAATGAAAATTGTATGTTTGCAGGTGGATCAACTCCATTCCGAGCTTAATCTCGCTCGATCCCTAATCTCCGAGAGAGATAGAGAGATACTTCACGTCCGGAATACCAATAATCAGGTTTGAACCTATCTTCTAACATAAAAACATATGCAACAAAACATACTTTTCATGCTGATAACCATCACATCATGTATCTTTTGCATCAAACAAATTGTAAGGACTACACGTTCTCGGATCTGTGAAACTCACCATCTTCTGTTTTGAAAATTCCTGAAACAGTATGTAGCAGAAAACGAAAGGTTAAGAGCTATTCTCGGCGAATGGAGTATGCGAGCTGCAAAAGTACAGTCGGCTCTTCTCTATTGAATTCTGTGTCATGCAGTTTTATGTTCGGAACCTTTTGTAATGATTATCATTCTTCTATAGTTTCATTCTTTTGTTTCTAAGACTAACAAAGTCAAGGGATTGTTGTGTTATAGCTTGAACGAGCTCTGGAGGTGGAGAGGATATCAAATCTTGACCTGCGGAAGAAAGTTTCGGCTCTCAGAGACAAAAGGCAGATGCAATGAAGCATGTTACATCATCTAACTATATTATATAACTCATATTGGCTTGTAGACATATATTTTGACACTATTTTTGTAACACCTATGATGCAATTTCTTGTAATATTTGATTAAATTTTTATATTTTTTTCTTATTCATAGCTTTATTTGAATACAAGACACAATATGTAATGTATTTATATTATTGGTCATGTAGTTAATGTAATTGCCAAATTTAAAATTTCTCCCGTTAATTTAACCATTAAAGATAACCATGTCCAATTCGGGTTAGCCGAACCGAGATAATTTAATATGGTAATACTTTGGATAATTCTAAATACCCGATTAGATATAGTTTTGAAGAATCCGACAAATTCGGATTCGGGTCGGGTTTTACCCGTATAACGCGAACAACCTCAATAATCCAATTATCCATGTAGTTATAAATAACTATATCTATTTTATTAGTATATTATATATAATGTAATTATTTTTTTAATATTTGAGCCACGAAAATTTAGCTAATTAATTATCTGTAATCCTATTGTTGACATATATAATTAAACTTTACCGTTTGAATTATATGATATCTAATTTATCAACTTAAAAGATTTGAAATTTTAATCAATATAATTTGTTTGACTTTAAACCGAAAAACCTAAAAACCAACTAAAATCCAATCTGACCCCATCTAATATAGATTTGGATTTAATTTAGTAATTAAATTGTTTTACCAAATAATCGGTAATCCGAATGATCCGAACTGGATCCGATATTCGAATTGGAGAGCCTTGATTAAAGATCATAGAACATAAATTATTTATATTTATATTTCTTTTTCTTTTTTTGCCAGCCTCTATTTTCAAGTAGTTATCTTAATGTTAATGTTGTTGAAAACTAGAAGAGAAAGAAGATAATAATAGAGAGAGTGTTCTGATTATTATTCAGTGAAGG